>AP028427.1:2782654-2970471 GCA_036509395.1 Antheraea yamamai
TTTATTTTCCATTTTAAGTAACTAGTCATGTATTTTCTTATCAAACTAACACTGTACTAAGTATTGGCCTCGTTTTAAAACATAATTTATTCTGTTTCTTAACATTCAGATACCTCTATAATATTACCGTAAGATTAAATTAACTAGCTTACATTGATTTTCAATTTAGAATTTTATTACGTTACGAATTTTGGAGAATAAATTATACATATAAAACGACTTTATATTTTTTTAATCTCTAAAACTGACATTTATAGCTGACTAAATTGATCTGGAGACAACTACACAATAGGAAATGTTTATATGTCACTATAAAATCAATTTCGGAATGTATATGATATGTTACATACAAGGTTATATGTTATATACAATTCATTAATACTATACTGCTCTTTTTAGTTCGTACACTGTATAGGCTTATACCATCAGGCATTTTTTTCACCTAGCCATAGCTTTTGTGGAGAAATTTATATAATTGTAAGTAATGGAAATATAAAAATAATAGGATAGTACTAAAGTTTAATAAGATACAAATACGTTAATTGTGTAGAATAATAGTCTAAAATACATATTACATATATAGCATAATACATATGACATTATACAACATATACGTACTTAAATGTATTAGTTACCTGGGGGATTTCATTTAGATCAAAATTAGGAATATCATTTCAATATATACCTTAGATGATACCATTGATATATTCTACGCATTACTTATCTATACTTATAATATTATAAAGAGGTAAAGTTTGGGAGGTTGTAGGGGGTAATATCTAGATGTACTAAACCGATTTAAAAAATTCTTTCGGTGTTAGTTAGCTCATTTATCGAGGAAGGCTATAATATCATCACGCTAAGACTAATAGAAGCGGAGCACCAATGAAGAATGTTTTAAAATCAGGGTATTTTCCTTTTGACAACTTCCGCTGCGTGTTAGCGTTAGCCCAAAGTAACTATTCCACGCGGACGAAGTCACGAGGAGAAGCTAGTAACAGATACATTCGCTTGTGTGACCATAACTTACGATTATTTGACATTGATCAACTGTCATTATCAGTATGCCAAATCGATGCTCTGTGAAACCGCGTTGGTCCCGTGGGAAACAGGGGCAGGTCGTTAATATGCAAATAATAATTAATGTACATACATTTGAACTTGTAAATAAAGATTGTAAGAAAATATTATCACTATGTCACCCATTTATCGAATATATATCAGTGTAGTTGTTCACGATATTTTCTTTCACCGAAATATCCGACTCATTTGCCATTCGAATCTACGTCCACCGACGCGGTGTCCGAACACGTTATCAAATAAGCCATGTAGGTAGGTGGTAGAGCGACGCTGAAGCTATTACTGGTTTCAGCGTGAATGTATCGGCACGCCTGGGGTACTACCACCCGATCCACAGAATACTGACGTGAAGTAACAGTGCTAGAGCATTGTTGCGTTTTGTTCGGTCAGTGAGAGCGTCGGAGGCAGTAGTCCGGTGAAGCTGTTAAGACCTTGCTAGGTCAATAGCGTAGTCAGTGCGAGAAAAAAAAAGCGCCGGAGGCCCACCTCCCCTTCTCTCTATTCTCCTCTCTCCTTCCCACTCCTCCTACCCTTTCAACTCCACTGGTGTCGCTAGTGTCTATGGACAGCGGTTATCACTCAACATAAGATGACCCGCCTGTTCGTTTGCCCCCTATGATATAAAAAAAGCCAATGCCATCATGCTATAGTCTCATCTCGATGTTTTCCTTCATCAAAGGTCATTCATTCGCAAGGATGTCCACGCTAACCACTAACACTTCGCCTCTTCAACCTAGAGTATACAACAATGAATGTAACAATTATAATTATACCTTTTAGAATCTATTATATCCAATCGAAGCAAAGTGAGTATCCCACCACCAATCAGTATCTATTGATTCTTATCGCGAGCTAAAAACGGCACAATAACACTCATCAGAAAGAAAGTGTAATAATGCTATCAAATCGCGAACGGATAACTTTTTATTGACTCGCAAACCGTTCGTTGGGTTGATGAATATTTTTTGTGACATATAATTTATAACCGAGAAGCAACTCTTTGGTTGTAAATTTTAATTAATAACATTTAAATGTTCGTCGCCGTCTGAAGTCTGGTTTGAACAAAAAAACTAAAACTTTTTATTTTATAATACTAACCGAATATCAGCAACTGTTGCTATTTTGACAAAAACTACATGCTTATTCTAATTTTTTCCGTATATAATATTTGCTTATACAGTATATAGGCAAATAAAAAATAACAATTATAGAAATAAATATTTAAAATAAACGAAAAGTAATGAAAACAGGAAAAAGTGTATTTAAAAAAAACTAACATCTTTTTGCTCTTTTATTTGTAATAGCTGGTGCCTGCGACTTATTCCGAAATACGTTAATTTATTAGTGTGACAGTTAAAATTGTATACTGAAACCCATAAATAACCAGTAAGCTGATCCCTATGTAATATGGTCCACCGTACCGATTACAACCGTCTGTCTACAAAACCATGCATGGTTTAAGTTTGGTTGTTTGGTTGGTTAAAGTTTAAGCTACTTCGACCGAATTGTGTTGGTAAAAAAAAAATAGCACGCATTACTTAAATTACAGCCTATCTTCATGAAAGTTGGCATTTATTAATGTGTAATTAGGTCCAGCTTGAGACATGAGATAATGTATTATTCAATTAATGGCCTTAACATTTTTAAAATTATTAATTAAATTTTTGTCAATATTGGTTATTGTTATTAATTGTAAGTTCATCAGTCTCGAACAGATGGCGCTTTAAATTTGTTTGTTGCAAGAAATGTGTAGGACCGACTCTTATAAATATCATATAGATGGCGCATAAAGCAATGCGTGGCCGAGTCAGCTGGTAGATAGATAAAAATTATCCATCCTTTATTCTTCAGTTCGTGTTCTTGGCTTTCATAACTAGTGAAATAAATCCCCGTTCGCCTTGAACATATTTCATCGTTATTTATACAGGAATTTGCAATTATAATGTAATTAAATTCCTCGTTTATTGCACCAACGTTAATTAATTAAAAGGCAATAATTATTAATCAATTTTCTACGTCTCTTTTATGTTGAAAATAAATAATGCAAATATGTATAGACGTATAATAAGTAGGGATTGTACGCGCTATAAATAGCGTCACTCGAGTGATTTATAGTGAGTGTTCGCTAGTTTGCGCTATTATCCATTTATCAAAGCCTAACGAGCAATAATCGTGGCGTTTTATCGTATTAAAGGTCGCTTGTTAAAATTGTTACCACCATCGGAGATCAATCTCGAGAGATAATAATTTTAATCGTGACATTATATGTATGTAATATATTCATTTAACGAGTTCGGTGCGTGATCTCTACGTTGTTATATTTAATGGAATGTTTATCTTTAAGTTTTCTAAAAGTTAGTCTACTTTTTTTTGGGACGATAATTAATTACATAATTTATGTAGGAGCCTTAATTATTTTTCGACTACTAAGAATAACATTTTTTGTATCTATGTTAATTCCGTTGGTATGCTCTGTAGCCTAAAGAACTTGATGGATTTTAGCGTATGAAGTATTATTAGATTAGAGTAGGAGTGATGTATAATATTTAAAGTATGTTATAGACGTGAATAGAAATTTATTATTTTTAATCCTTATTAAGCAGTCCGCAGCCACTACAATCATATTGTATATTTTTTTTTTAAATCTTCATCACATTGATAATTCTACTAACGTTAACCATGTAGAATCTTTGACAACAGCTAGTTCCTCGACATTGTCTGTGTTATTACAAAAAAGTTAAATACGTATTAAATACTTGCTTTAAAAAGGTTTCGTAATAAATGCACCGCGCTCGCCCGAGGCGAGTTCGCGTTATCCTTTTTCGCACTAACCTAACGTAACCAAAGCGAGATAAAAGAGCAAGATGGCGAACATTCAGCGACCGCGGTGCATTTAATACGAAACCCCTTTTAAAGCCAGTATTCAATACGTATTTAACTTTTTTGTAATAACGCCGTGTAGGTCTAAATCGTAATGATAGTATAGTAACACAGAGTGCATTGGAACTGTCATATAATGAGTTACTTTGTGTGAGAATATTAACGGTGTTCAACAATTCCATCACGTGTCTGTGCGTGAGATGCGGTTAGTAATGTCGCTCCGGAGACAGTGTACATTAATTTTTACGATTCACTTTATACTCAACACATTAGTGTTAAGTGATTCTCAGTTTTTATGTATCCCATAAGAACTAAGAATAAACTAAAACTACTGTTACTTACTAAAACTAGACACCGAATATCATTATCTAAATTTGTAATGGTACGCCGTATCACGAACATACTAATTATTTCCCATAATCTGTGTTATAACCAATAATGTAACGTTTGTTTACACGATTCGATTTTGATTAGTTAATTTATTCCATTGTTCCTAATGATATAATATATATCATATGTGAAAGTATTCCTACATCTTTGTTTAGTAACTAGTTTGCTCTTTATTAAAATTGTATTAGTGCCGCCAATTACAGTCCAACGTTCGCAACCCTTGCAACACACACTTCAAACAAGTTCGTCGAACTCGTGACAGGATTGTGTTCCAAATATTTCGCCCAATGTAGTGCGTTATAATTGTTTATGTAGATATTTTTGAAGTTTGAATTGAAGATATTAATCGTATCTTATGTAATTGTTAAGATTTGCTGTTTGGTTATTTTTTCTTCATTTTATTTTTGGCAACTGTTTGTGCAAAAGGCTAAAGGACCCGGGATGGCCTGATTTGTCCCTCAGTTCGGCATTTCCATAACCCCCATACAAGGTAGACCACTAACCTGGCTGTTGTAGATCGTTCTCGCTGTTGTTCTTATATGCACGGTCACATACACGCACACACAATGTTTATAAAATGTTTATAATTGCAATTAAAGGCCAAAAAACAACACATAAAACAATAAAATCCGGCAGCGCAAAGTTCACATTACAGGTTAAGGAGCCCAACTGTCCGTTGTAGGCGTAGCGATCGCGCGAGCCCGGAATCGCGATCCACCCACATATAAAGAATATGAAAATGCGCGAACAGCAACCAATCTTCTAGATTATTACTGCCATTGTCGAGTAGGTAATAATATTACAAGTGTCTTGTGACAATTTCAATGTTCTGACAAGATGGTGGCCCCCTTGTTACAACTTTCCAGGGAGTTTTTGTGGCATCTCAGAATTCATGCTCCGTGGTATTGTTTTCCATACACTTCACCTGTGAACAATAACTGAAATATATTACGTAAAATGTAACCAATATCTATACATATAATAAGGATGTAACGCTAAGGTGTCTGTACTTTTTAGACATTTGTAAAAAAAAACATTGCAGGTGTCTAACAGTACATAATAAATAACATTTCAATATTTTTTAAAATGTCTGTTTATTTGTAGGTTTGTTTGAACACGCATCACTGATAAAATACTGCATTCATGATAAAACTTTTTCAAGAAAATCATAAAGCATATCGAGTAACATTTAGTCTTTGTTTCATTAAAGTCGATTCGGCTTATCAAAAGTCATTGTAATTTTAATGACGAGACGATTTAAGTACGAGAGAAAAGTTGACAGTAATTACACTTAATACATTTAGATGATAATGATAGTCGTAATAGTCGCTGTTTTGTACATCAGGTTCCACACGGACGAAATCTCGGGCACAGCTAGTTACAAAATATAGAGTCAAGTAACACAAGATTATGAATAGAATATAAAAGCTATTACATGACAGACTAAAGTCCCGCTGATAATTCTGTTTCGTTATTTAATGAAATATATGGTTTGTTTCAGAATGTTCGGTTCAGGCGGCGCATGCGCGGCGTGCGGGCAGGCGATACCGGCGAGCGAGTTCGTCATGAGAACGAACGCGCCGCAACAGCCGCTCCACGTTTTCCACATAAAATGTTTCGCGTGCTCCAAATGTGGTTCACACCTTATGCAAGGCGATAGGTATTTAACACAATTTTCATAATTATAGGCACGCTGTAGCATCTTTCACTTTTCTAAGCGATGATAACTTAGTTCCTATTGAGAATAACTAACATCCTAGCAACTGAATCGGAGCTTTCGGTGATGGGAAATATCGTGATGTAACTATGGCATAGTGGTAGGGCTTTTTCTAAGTTCGTCTGGCTAGCTACCATCCTCAAATTGAAAATCTGTCGCGAAGTACCTGTTGGGGTATTCCGGGAGCTGTACTCGAGAGCCAGTCCCCTCTACTTTGACGTGTTTATCATCTTAAATCACATCATCACTTAATATCAGATGAGATTGTGGTCAACGCTAAAACCTATACCGTGTTATTACAAAAAAGTTAAATACGTATTGAATACTTGTTTTGAAAAAGTTTGGATACTTACGTATTAAATGCACCGCGCTTGCCGACGGCTGCCACAGCAAGATCGTGTTATTCTTTTTCGCAAGTCTAACCTAACCTAACCAAACAGAGATAGAAGAGCAAGATGTCGAACGTTCGGCGAGCGCGGTGCATTTAATACGTAAGTATCAAAACTTTTTTAAAGCAAGTATTCAATACGTATTTAACTTTTTTGTAATAACACCCATAAAGTATAAGTAAAAACAAAAAAAATATTAGCCGAATAACTATTCAGTGCCGCTCTCATCTTAAGCCTTAACGAAAATTTTCAACACTAAAACACAGTGTATAATAACTTATGAGTTATATTTACTAAGTTAATTTCCTGAGATCCGCCGCTTAATCACGTATTTATTTGGCAAGGGTAACGCCATATCAGGAATGTCGAAATAACAGCTCCAATAAAATGTTTACAAAAAACAATCCTACTTTAAAAAATCTACTTTAAAAATGCACCAGAACATCCTTTACTGTAGTTAGGTATTTAGTTTTATATAGTGATAAACTCAATTACTACAACGTTTCCTATTCGATTTTGAAGATTTCCCCGATAATGCTTGTTGACTCTGTATACATGGTACCAAGACCATCTTATGTGTAAGTATATAGGAAAAATGCATGTTTTAATTCACATTATGGTACGTATAATAAGGTGTAGTGTGTGACATAGTTTTACTAATTCGAAGAGGATATCTTATCATTTCTGCTATCGCTTTAAACTGTTTCTAAACGCTTGACAGTGTTAATATATTTTTTATTAACAGTCAGCGATACTGTAAATTTTAAACTTAAATTATTATTTATGGATATATTTTTAATTTGAATCGTCGTAGGTATTACATGCTCGCGGGTTCCCTGGTCTGCGAGCAGGACTGGCAGAAGCTGATGAAGAGCGCGAACGCGACGGGAGGGGGCGCGACGGCGCCCGTGCGCAAAGGCAAGGTGGGACGCCCGCGCAGGTCGCGCGAATGAGCTCCACCGAAGCACGCGTTGCAACACTCTCATAAAGACTACGAGGAGGTTCGTACGTCACTTTACAATTATTTACATTATTCTAATTAAACATAACTATAACTACGCCGCGGTGATCGAATAGTTTGAGCGGTGGAAGGTCAGTTCCACGTCCAAAAGCTCGAACTTCGGCATGTGCCAAAAATTCTGCGGAATTCGCTTGAAGTTACTAATTTAATATTAGTAACGCCTTTGCTGACGGCGAAGGAAAACATCTGATGAAATCTGAACCTCGGAAATGTTCTTGTAGAACGTATATAGAAATGTGGATTTCTCGATGTTTGAAATTATAAATACGTCGTAGGCTGGCGTGGTGATTATGCCCCATATCTTCTTTCGGGAAGACGCCTGTGGCTCTGCAACAGGTCTCTTACAGGTTGATATGATGTGGTGACGTGTATAATAAGAATATTATAATAATAAACCCTAATATGGAGACAAAAGTATTTTGTATTTTATTGCCATGGAGAATTGGAGCAAACGGTGTGATATACATGCGCAGGACAATGTAGACAAAGTTGCGGGTATCGGCTAGTTAAATAAATAAAATGTAAACCCACACTGTATTCCTGTAATATTTAGTCCCCTAGAGTTTCGAAATTATCTATATGTAATGTACATATGTATATCTGGTCATGAGTATTAGAAATCAAATACAACAAACATACAACTAATAATAATTTGTCAATAGTATTCTTTCTTTACTTAAAGAACTTTTTATTACGATATAAAGTATACTAGCGGGCCCGGCAGACGTTGAAAACTGCTTGAAAATCCGTTCAGTAGTTTTTGAGTTTATCGCGAACAGACAGACAGACAGACGCGGTAGGGGACTTTGTTTTATACTATGTAATGATAGCCAAAAGGTTTACAAGTACAACTAGCTCACAACTTATATATGATCGGTATTGCAAATCAAATTCTGGTTTTACTCAAAGAATTACTGGCAGATCGATAGCCATTCAAAGTATCAATTTACCTAGATATTATTATGCTTTTCGTTAGGAGATAAGCAGTGATGATAAAACATAACAGATGTAATTATAGATGTATTAATGGCAAAATTACAATGAAAGAGAACATAAAACAGGCTACGATGAATCCACACCGCGTCCTATGAAACAAACCCCTTTTCACTCGAACAGAGTTGTGGACACTAGCTAGTACGCTCTTTCCCTAACCACTCCATTCTGCGATATATTGAAATAATACTTCTAGAATATTCGTTTTCTCGTAGTATTAGGTTTTCTCGATTTATAATTCGCATTTTTTAAATATATACTTCATATCAAAGAACATCGTACTGTGAACAAATTAATGAACATCTGAATAATCAGACGGCCAGCGAATAAATCATTGGTAAACCGATTTTATGTTTATTCCATTTATAATATTTATTCGTATAAGAGGTAATAATTTATGAAACATGCTAAATCTGGTTAATTGGCCATAAGTTTAACTAAAAGTATATACTGACTAGACAATAACAATTATTCAGTATAAAACCGTTAAAAAAACGTATGTACGAGTGTGAAGGTATATTTACGAAACCCGTTAAAAAATTTATAGCCGGCTTATAAAAGCCAGGCGTCTCATAAAAATAATTTATGACATTTGTTTGATGATTTATTTAAAAAAAAAATCTTTTATATTAAATAGTTAGAAACAGTTTATTCTGGTTGCATCATGATTTTTCATGTTCATTTTTTATATGTTTATCAAGGTTACAATTTGTTCTACAATACTTATAATAAACTTCATCTAAAACATTTAATTGAACAAAAATGAGGACTAAACTAGGTATTGTTTAGTTCATTCTACTTTTTCTCGTATTTTCATAATCAATCCTTATTCAAAGTTACTACTAGTCATTTACTGTTTGAACAAAATGATGGCGCCCGTGTTGGAATATTCCAGAAAGTTTTAGTAACACATCGGCGTTCTTGTTTCGTGTTATTATTTGTACTTGTTAATTATTACAATACAAAACATATATTACAAAAAATACCAATAGGTTGAAATAATAATTATGTGAATAAAAAAAAAACTACTATATGGTAGTATATAAGTTCCCGCCAAAAACTCCGATTATTCGATTATTTGAAATTAATACTCACGTTATAATCTGTGTTTAGGAATGTAATTTAATAAATTTGATCTATGAGAAAACTACTTTAAGTCCATGTAAGATTTAACATAACCTAGATGTCATTCATTAACAATAATCCCCTTAATAATAAAATGGGGACAAATTAGAATGCAGTCGTGCGATTTTTTTTCTGTTTAATCTGTGCTTTAATAATACAGATAAAAAAACTTTGTTATATTGAATCGTGACATCATAAAAAGCAATACCTCTATTATAAATTAACCGTGGGCGGGAGGAGTGACCTTTGAAACCATTATTGCGTAGTTGATTCTTGTGTACGCTTCTATTAATTACTAACATTAATTAATCACATGTCCATTATTATTCGTCCGTCGTCAATTGAAGATTAATTAACACTTAGAATTATAATTAATTTCATATATTGCGTGAAGGTATAGGATAATTAGAAGTTGTAGCAGTTGTTTATGGGCCCGCCTGCCGTTTCTTATATATGCAGGTTCGAATTATATTGGGATTAAATGATTTGACTATTATGTACTATTTAGTTATGCTCGCATGAACTACAACATTGCAGTGAATGTTTTCCATGGATGAAGCTTAGTATTATATTTTTGGAATAAAATTCCTTAATCCCGTTGCGGGTGGAGTTCATTGGTAAAAATCGTCACGTAAGAAAAAAACGTTATGCCCTCTCCTTGAAATTTATTATGGCTCTCCCTCACTGTCTCTTTTACCATATATATACGAATGTGCATGTGTGTACTTAAATTCGGGCAGGCCGTTATCGTGTGCTGCCGGTTGTATAATCTCTATACTGAACCCGTTGAAATTTCATTTTTATTTGGTTTTTTTTTGCAAAATATTAAATGCAAATTTAAGTTTGGTTCCTTACTTTGGGTAAAGAAGCTTCTTTGTTCACGGGGTTTGACAGCTATACTTGAGAACCAGTTCCCTCTAGACTTAACATAATATTCTTTAATTTTATTTTTATTATTGTTTCTTTATTCTTTATTATTAACTTTAACATACATCGTCCCTCAGTAGTAGTCAGATTGTAGTCAAGCGCTAAAATCTATAAACAAAATAAAATATGAGCCTTAGTAATAAAATGCCCGAAACCGGGCCAAAGACATACATGGTTCATGATTTTAAAGATAAGAAATATAGGTAAGCAAGAACAGAATAAAATAATACTCCAACCTGTCCTCCATTCCATTAGAAACATTCCAGAAACATGACCTGAATGATATATGTAAGTAACAAAAATGATTAAAGGAAGCATAAAGATAAATTAAAAACGTAACAAACGTGTTAACCTAAATACTTTACTATACGGTTACATAAATTTACATAGTTAACAATTAATAATAGATTTTGCCGTCTTAAAGTAAAATACTTGTTTAATCGCTTAATACAGTTATAATACAAATAACAATAGAAAACGGAATATGTAGTTTAATTGTGTCTTAGAACATTTATGATTTTATATAATATGCAAAAAAAATCGCCCATAAACATATCATCTCAATTATAACTGTATGAAAGAGTGTCACAATAAAACCATTACAAATTTGCCGTATTTTTTGCACGTAATGTGACATCAATATTTTAATAGTACTATAATGTCAATAGAATTACGACTGCCAATTGTCAATGCTACTACTCTAAATGTATTGTAAATTATTCTCTTTTTTAATATCATAGGAGGCAAACGAACTGGTCGGTCACCCGATGTTAAGTGATCACCACCGTCCATATACACTTGCAATACCAGAAGAGTTGCAAGTGCGTTGCCACCCTGTTTTGGGGGAGGGGGAGACGAGGTGGGTTATCCGGCGCTCAAATTCTTATTGCGAACAATCTCCTCGATTGAAGATTATTACAGATACATTACTAAATTGGGAATTACTTTGTATATGGTCGCATATGTATAAAATAATGCACAAGAGCAAAATCCCGTAATGCTCTAACAAACGTACGCGCATGCCCGTAAATTACACTTCTTTTATTTTTTCACTTTGCGGTACTGGGGCTTCTCGAATTAAATTAAATTAGGGTAATATTCAATCTAAGCAATACAAAAGAACTTGATAGAATAAGTCAGCCAAAATAAAACTCATCCTTTTCAAATTAAGATCAAAAAGTTCTCGACTCTACTCCACTACCGGCCACTTAGTAAGTATACTCAAGTGCATAAAATACCTAGGAACATAACACGAAACACTCCTGTGGCTTCAACTGAAAATTCAGTACTAAAATAATCATGTAGCTCGAGTCAACGTTGCAGCCTAAATGGAGTTTTCATAATAAAAATCCATTTACACAGTGCGTATGCAAGTCTGTTCAGGTTTTAAAAAAAATTCAGAAGTCATTCGTAGCGAGATAGCCATAAACATTTTGCCATAACCAGTTGATCTGCTAACTGAATATTATGAATTAACTAGACAATTGTTATTATCAGAGATTAGAATTCCTAATTTTTCTGTAGTTAGTATTTGTCTACTGTTGTTAATTGCTTGATAACTAATAAATCTTGGTCAAGTATAACCAATAAAAGATAACATAGTTTAACCAATTAATCAAATTAAAAGAATATTCTAGATACCAGTGTTAAGCAAAATTCTATGTGGAAAAGAATATATTTGATTATACATCGTAATGATTATAATGATTTACTATGGAGTTAATTAGTTGAAATATCTTGTATATGACATGATTTGCTTCTTCATGTGCATTCCTTAGTACCATCAGTTCGTAGAAAGAAATAGTATATTTGAGTCGTTATATTGCAAAATAAGCTAAACCCAATTTTAACTATTTCTAATATTTTATGTTGTATTCAAAATTTTCTAGTCTTGTACATATAAAATATGAAGATCATTAAAGAAAATTAAAAACCTTATGAACGACAAAATTTGTACTACGTTCTCGGTGTATAAAATCTGGAAATCTTAAAAAAATTAAACATGTTATATGAACGATTAAATTTGAATTTAGCTCGTTTTGAAATGTAACGACACATTTTATTTACAGCATGTTGGTAGGACTTTTTATTAGTCCGCCTGGCTAGCTACCACCCTCAAGTTGAAAACCTGTCGCCAAGCAACTGTTAGTGTGTTCCGCCGGCTGAACCAGCCCTGTCTAGATTTAACGTGTCTAGACCACCTTAGACCACAGCGTCATTTAATATCAGATGAGATGGACCTATAAAGATTATAACAGATTTAAGCATATTAAAGGCATCAATTCGAGACGTGTGAAACCGCATAGAGATCTGTAGAAGAAACAATTAAGCTGTTCACTGAACATAAAACAAAGACTCGCTTTGTTTATATGAGAGAGTCACTCGGTCGGAACACGAACTTGCCTCGTCATAATACACCGAAGCGTTTTCTAAACACGCTGAAACTACAAACAACCAAACTTTACTACGGACGCTAATGATATTTATTAGTGCTTTGAAACTGTCTAATTGCAGTACTTGAGGGGCGGCGTTTATGTTATTATCTCGTAGTGTAGGCGCACCATAAATTTAGCAGCCGAGACAAAAAAATCTTCTAATATATAAAATTCTCGTGTCACAGTTTTCGTTGCTATACTCCTCCGAAACGGCTTGACCGATTTTGATGAAATTTTTTGTGCTTATCCGGTATCTATGAGAATCGGCCAACATCTATTTTTCATCCCCCTAAATGTTAGAGGTAGTCCACACCTAAATTTTTTTTTTTATTTTCTAGGAAATTATTTATATGGCAAAACAACGTTTGCCGGGTCAGCTAGTAATATTTTAAATATCTTGAACGCATACCTCACGTGACTCTTGATAATTGCTATAAAGCTAAGTATTTCTCAGTTTTGTATTGATAATTGAATAATCTTCCACGATTGTGATAGTGACACTGCTAAGAGCTGTATGAGCAAGAAAATTATTACAAATATTATTGAAACTAGCCCAATTTACCTAGTAATTGTTAATCAAAAAATATATTAACCCTCCGTTTATGTAATGAAATGAAATTGTAGCGAAATTACCTTTTTTAAAAATCTTAAATTCTAGTAATTTCCCGACCTTTCTCTGAAATAAAGGTGCGACTTGAAGCTTTAAATAGATCACGCTATGGATATGGTAGTTTATTTATATTTTGAAGAAGACAAAAATTAAACTGCTTCTTAAGCAATAAACCATTCATAATTTAGGCGCAGGCGTTCACATTTAATAAAATCTTTTATATCAGCTACATATAACTAAAAAGGTTGTAACTTTAATCTTTTATTAATTGTAAATGTTGTTGTTAATGATGGAACAAAATAAGATATGTGCTATTTATATTTTATTATATCATACAAGATACCATATATAAACCAACATGTTTTTATATCAAACATATTATAAAATAAAAAGATAAACCATAACATAACATGTATGTCCCAATTGACTGTAACGTGTGGTAACCGTAGGACAACGAGTCGGCCATTGTCCAAACGCCGCAAGGCGCGCCGAAGTCTCACTCATCCTATGCTTTGCCAGCAACGCTCACAAAATGCAGCAACCAATCTCAAAGTTTAAACCCGCACAAACTTTTTCCGTCTAGTCATGTTGTCAGGATTATTAATCAACTTATTTCGTGATTGCAAACCTTATATTGGGGTTACATTGGTTTAATTAATTTTGTGTGATACCATTTTTAATGAATTTATGTATTATATAAAATGGTAATTCGCACAAGTCACGTTCTTGATTCATATAAGGATGTAATTATTAATTTTATATTTTTTATTTAGCCATGCGTAAGATTTATTGATTTTTTTTATTATAACAAAATCGTACTGATCTGTAAATAGGACGATAAAACTATAAGCAAGATTTGTTTTCATCTTTTAAGTTAGAAATAGTTTGGTTGTTCGTTTGTGGTACAAGGTTTTGTGATTAATATTCTGTATTCTTAACAAAATCCAATAACGAATTTGAATTCTACAAACATTTTTCTTGCAGTATGAAATGAATAATAAAGAAAGTAAATTTCATTCTCACATACATTGAATTTAGCTTGCCACATTTAGGCATTCTTGATTTATTATAAGATAAACTAAATGAGCTATTTAAAACATTATGACAAACATTACTCCGTCTTATAACCAACAAAGTAAAACTTAAATATCTCTTGAGCATCTCTTAAATCCCTTAATAAATCCACAGAGTTAACAAAGAGCCGGTAGTTGTTATTACTTTGAGCAACCATAGCCAAAGGCTCGATGTTAATTGGAAAACACCTGAAAATGACAGCCTTTATAGTGGGCATGTTTGGCGTAAAAATCAAATGCGGAACGGCCAGCTCAAAGCAGTGGTCCGAGCGCCCGGCCGCTTTGTAACGCGATTAAGGGAACTTGTCGAAAGTTAATTAAATAAGGTTTTTCCGAATTACCTGGTTGAGATCAAAGTGCTTAGTTGAGAGTTAACAAAGGCTGGCTGCAGGCGAGGCCGGCGTGCTCTCAGTGCACCGGACAGGTTAACTCGCAGACTATCAAAGAACGATTGTGAGTGATTCGCTTCTATTTATTAGGTATTGGATGTATTCAGTCTGGTGGCAGGAGTGTTTTTCAGTAAAGCTGGGATTCTTCTTATTTGAATGTTGTGGTTAAGGTAACGCAACATTTAAACTAGTTGATGTATCGGAAACCGTTCTCTTGTTGGTATTATAATATATAACCGTTACCTTCGATATTGTTGGTAAATAATCAAAAACATTAGCCACTCTACCTATTTATACATTACAGATTTTGTGCTTGACCTAATGAAGTGATAGTGTGACCCAAGATAAACCTGAAGGGATTTGCTCTTATATGGAATTACCAAAATATACTTATAGGTGCTCGATGATGGATAAAATAATTCAACCTGATATTTCTATTTTAGTTGAAAGTTTACCAATATTATAGAATTTAAATCTACGATTGACGAGCTCCGAACACAAAAGCTTCGAATGCTAACTCTATTGGGAGTACACTAATTACCGAAATTTTATTTTACGAAAATATTCATTTCAACATTAACGAGTTTATCATGATGTAGTATTTAATCTTCGCTTAATTGCTGTTCAACAACTTTACGACATATTAACCGTTTGAGTTATACTTGTATAATAAATCATTTGCAAACAATATATTTCTATAAATAGTGTGTTTATTAAAAAACTTGAGGTGTAATTAAGTTGAAACAAAGAATCTCGTGCGTTTTGACTTACTACCGACTGATATCTATTGCCTGTTATGATGTAAGGTGGTAGCACGCGATGTACTGGGCATTAAAGCTTTCCCCATCGCGTTGTTTGCGACAAATACTTATATTTTTGACGTAAAGGAGAAATTACACTTGGTTTAACTCCAACTACACCTATGGGTAATCTTAGGTGGCCTAAGAAATGGTAAATGAAGCATTAAAACCAGACAGTAATAAACTCTGATTTTAATGTCTTATTCACCAGTGTTATCAATCACACGTTTTAGACTGAAATTCAGTATGAGACCATTAATTTTATGGCGTGGTGCGGCTCGATTTATAGCCTAAAAATTAGAATGCCCTTTTAAGATAAACTAGTTCGCATAAAGTTAGACTATTATATCTGGACCTGATTTTAGGTTTGAAGTCCAGAAAAACATCTATGAAAAATAATCTTTTGTTAGATTAGTCGTTTGTGTCTTTTGTTAGATTAGTTGTACTTCACTCATTGAACACGTTCATCAATATCTCGAACCTGATTACTCGTGGATGTAAATAATCACCGATGTAACTAATAAACTAATAATCAAAACATATTATGATTCTAATCTAAATATAAAAATCCAGTGTCATGGTGTTTCTCCACGATGAACTCCGAAACTACTCAAACTCAACTACTCATGAAAGTTGGTATTTATGTATCTATAATTTGATCCAGCTTGAGAGATAGAATAATTGGTTTCAATTACGATCCTCAATATTTATTAAATGCAAATAAAATGAATGTCAATGTTGATTATTGTTATTAATAGTAAACTTCATCAGTGTCAAACAGATGGCGCTTTAGTTTGTTGACAGAAAACTGTTATAGATATATCTAATAGATGACGCCATATGTTAATTTTGAATTTCTTTTTCATTTCCAATTTATTCCACCATAAGTGCATGTGTTCTGTTAATCTATTTACTAGGTTAGTAATCTCGCTTTTTTGTATCAAGTTTTTAGGCAAACTCATTACCCCATAAGACCGAACACTTTATCATAATTTTAATTTAACATGTAATAACTAAGCCACAGCAACGCGTGGCCGGGTCAGCTAGTATTTGAAATATTTTCCTGGTCATAAATCAAGAAGAAAATATTTCGCAAAATACACAACTATGTGTGTTTAAGTTAGTTTAACTTCCAGCCTTCGAATATTATCGCTTATCATAAAGTAAGCTGTGATATAGTTTAAAATATGCTTGTTCGTCAAATTTAGCGAACTTTAAATGGTGAAATTATGATCGAAGGAACAGCACCCTTCGTGAGACCGGCTCGGGCGTCGAACCCGCTACCGTTGTATCGCGTGCTACGATCGATCAGTCACTCTCACCTGTAATCACTCCCACATTAATTACTCGTAAAAATGACATTTATATATATTATTATCAATTTTCTGTTACCTATATATATATATATATACCTATAATATTAGATTACGTGTTTTTGGCGGGCTCTTGGTCTTTCATGTAGTGCTTTTATATTTAATTCATTATCTTGTATTATTTGACTCTATATTTTGTAATATGTTTGTTATGAGCTCTGGATGGAGGAAAATGTCTTGATAAATTCTGGATAATCAAAGTAATTAACCCACAAAAATGTATGTACATTTTAATCATAGCATTGTAGAAATAAATCTAATTGATTTTCCCTTCATTTCAAAGCAAATTATAGTAATTTATCAAACTATTAAATCATACAAACAGCGTTCACTCGTATAATAGTACTTAAAACATTACGTTAATTACTGGTAAGGCAATCAACCCGAAACAAACTACGTCAAGATATTAATATTTAATTTATTCATTAACTCGGTTTCGTGTCTAGTTTAGCTAACGGTAACACTGAACTGAAGCTTCACCATGTTCAATTATCAACAGTATTTCAAATTGACGAAGTAACCTGTATATGCTAAGTTTCGTACTTTTGACCAATTATAACTCATCTGCACCTTTTTTATGCGAATATTTATTCCTATAATTTTGCATTTCAAAAGTATGCGATACAATACAATACATTATATTAAAAAAGGGGATGTTATATTATTATAACTATTTATAATGTACTACAAGTAATAAACAATACATATAATAAAACAACAATAGAAAAGATGTTGATTATTATAAATTTACAAAATATGTTATTGCATAATTTCTCAAACTAGATATATGAACCGCAATCTATCAGAAGGTTGGCTTATCAAAAGGTTGATTGATTGGTTTTGAGGTGGTAGAGCCACGCTAAAGCTATTATTACTGGTTTCAGCATGAATGGGTCGGCTCGCGCGGGGTAGTACCATCCTCTCGCAGAAAACCGACGTGAAGTAACAGTGCTTGCATTGTTGCGTTTCGTTCGGTCAATGAGAGCGCCGGATAACCCACCTTGCCTCCCGCTCCTCCACTCTCCTCCCTCAAACACAGGCTGACAACGCACTTGCGACACTTCTGGCGTTGCAAGTATCTATGGACGGTGGTGATCACTTAACATCAGGTGGCCCACCTGTACGTTTGCCTCCTATGATATAAAAAAAATTGATGGATTATACATGATGACCGAAGAAGGAGGCAAAGGAACACGCTGTTCACCTGATGATAAGTGATCACCACCGCCCATGGACAGTTGTAATGAAGCGACGATTATCAAAAGAAAAATGTAAAAAAGACATTCATTATTATATTATCATGAATGTTTAATCCAGAAAGAGAAAAAAATTGTTGAAATATACATCAAATTATAAGATAAACCGTAAACAATACATTTACTATGAATGTTCAAAAATGGTACCTCCCAATGAGTCATATGCTACAGTATAATTAGACAGTAGTGCAAGTATGATTTTCTGTCGTGGGCATACGCCTCTTCTGAAAGGAAGGTGAGGGTACAATTACAACGCAAGGCCACGGCGTATTGGCAGCTTCGAACTCTTAGCAAACCTATAGTTCTATACCTCACCATATTTTCCTGCAACGTAAACCGATAATGTTATTAATTTGATATGGTAATTGTACGCGAATTATATAATCATTTACTTGACCACCAGAACTATCGATATACGGACGTGAAATTGGTGAATAAAAAAAAAATTATAATAATATAGTACTCTCAGACTTGACGTTGAGAAAACTTTAATTAACAGCGTACGTTCACATGTGTAGACAATTTATATTTCGTGGTCTAATTTAAAATGAATACCGTCGCGGCGGTCGGTTGGTGGAAAATTTGAAAAGTTTGAACGGCGACATCTCAACCCCTCCGCCGCCGCCGCCTCTGGATCGCCTATTGCATTTTTATGTGAGGTAGACAGCCTCTTAGCTTATTAGGGAAGTCGGTTATTCGAGGTCTGTAAGAACTTTGCGGATGGCACGCCGGCCCGTGACCTCGAAACGACTTCCCCACAATTAATTAGCTAAATGGATACCGGTATTTCTGTTTCTATTTACGTTGTCCAATTATATTAATTGTGTAATTGATTTATTATATACGATATTACTGTTATAATTTATAATTTCATTAATTAAATCTTTAACGCTGTAGGGCATTTTTCTCGGTTAGCTAGATAGATCGAAGTTAGTTTTTTTTTGTCAAGTATAAATATTTTCCTCTCCAAAATTTAAATCATTGACAAAAAAGTAGAAAAAATCTTTAATATGACATATAGAAAATCACTTTTTAAATGAAGTTTAATTTTCATTTCATAAATTCGAATGAAATTAAATATTTATAATTTGTAATATTGTTTCTACTTTATTTAGCAAATGATAATAATTGCCCTCTAGCTAGGAAATCTATGACTAAAACTTTTTTGGTTATATTATTATCTACCCTTTTTTTATTCACAGACGTCATATTAGAATTTGTCTGTGTCACTTCCATAATTTAAACAAATCTAACGATATCTCATATGTCCATCAACCAATTTAGACTACACAGGTTATACACCCGTAAAATATTTAATATTTTATCTCTGTACTGTATATTATGTATATTATTACTTCACATATGGAATATTGAAACAGCTAATTTAGTAATAGAAATTCATCGTGCTTAATTCACCGGTGGAAATGTGGAATTCAATTTAGGGCACTGCGGTGCACTTATGCACCGCCACATTACCCACCGAGGTCGGGTACGTCGGGTCCGCTTCCGCACTCGACAAAGGACCTCCGCCCACAATGGGTTCCATTAAAATAATGCAAGTAAATGAGGATTTGCGGAGACGAGACCACCGAATCCGCTCGATCCGCGCACAATGCACGCCGAGGCCTGCAGCGGCGACGTTCCGAACACACGAACATGTTTCATTAGCTAAGTGGGAGGCTTTTGGTCGGTGAATCCGTGTAATGCAGCTAGAGATGCTTCGCTTTTACTTAAACGCGGTAATTAAAACGTCCCCCGCTGTCGAGTCGCGCTAGGCCGCTGTTTCAAACTCGCTACCAACTAGTTTTGAGTGGCCAATTTAGTTTTAGTGCCACACTTTCGCTAATGTTTGTGATACATTTTTAAACACGTTTTACAAATTGAGGTGTGCTTTTTTATTTATGTCAAATAAAACTTATAACAATCTCTAAATATTATAAGCGGAAAATAATTGCAATATATTGTCTGTATGGTAGCGGCGTATACATGAACGCCCTACGTCCGTACAAGTAATAGAAGAACACAATTGCCAACAATCAATCGAAATATTTAAACGTTAGACAAATTAATAATGAGTTAATTAGTCCTTATATCATCAATGGCCTCATTTTCATTCTTCATAAAGTATGATTAAGATAAAGCATGACCTCGTCCTCTGAATATTAAAAAATATAACGCACTTCCCTAAAACTAATAAGAATGAAGACGTACGCGATGTTATCGGAACACGTCGCTCAATATGTATGAGGGCTGTAAACAGCGCGGAGCAAGGTTCATCCGGCTGAGAGCTCTCGTTCGCCACTAATTAATTACTCAACTCGGTTTCAATTAAATTAACTCGATCAGTAGAGGCCGGGCCGTCGCGTCGACACGCGATCAATCGATGCCTGCCGCGACTCGATTAAGATCGTTAATGCCGATCAATTTTACTAGTTAGCTTGTCAATAAACTTATTAATTTGCACCGCACACCCACCGACGTCATTATATTCCATACTTTCATGTTTAACTTTTTGATTTAATGGGCATAACTTCATAAGTATAATTTGTTTTATTCTTATGAAATTCCATATGTATTGCTATCAAATGACACAGTGACGGAACTGTTATTGATCAATCGTACCCTATTAAATTACAAAGCCAAATATATCGTAAGAACTCTAATAGAGGCTTTGCTGCTTTCATCGTAGAGTGTAGTGGGTTCGAATCTCACATCATATAATTATTTTTGTGTTATTTCCAAGTTTGGGTGTAACTTATTTTTATTTGATAAATGAGTCGCTATATTTCAAAATAAGCTAAATAAAATTTTAATAATTCATATAACATGTTTATTATTTTAAAGATTTTTAATTTTTATACACCGAAAACAAAGTTCAAATTTTGCGGTTCTTAAGGTTTTACGTCTTTTTTTCACGATCTTCATATTTAGCATGTACAAGTACAAAATTTAAAGATCTTAAAAAATGACGTAAAATTTTAGGAACGGATAAAATTGGATTTAGGTTATTTTGAAATGTAACTCAATTATATGTTTGTAAAATCCCTCACAATTCAGGGCTTGTTGTCCAGTGCAGGAAATATCTTTGACGAATATATAAGCATTATACCTATACTCGTAGGTATTTTTGCAATTATTTCTTATTCTATATTTCAATTAATGTAAAAGAGTTAGTCACAAATAATATGCATATATTTGTATTAGTTCTAGGCTAACGTCAATGGATCGCATTAAGTTAATGTTATTTTCTATGACAAAGTAATAATACAGGATACCTGATTGATTCCGCTGAAAGCGTCTGTTATGTTAACAACATTTAATCCCGCTAAAACGTTAGCCTCTATCCCGACATAATGAATATTTATCATTCGCATAAATACGCGCATACTTTTACGACGAATACATATTTTAGTATCCAAAGTAATATCACTGATTACTTTTCTTTTAATTTTTGTGAGAACTTCGCTCTGTGTACCGCCGCAGATATCTAATGTATTATATGTTCGTTGTATTAACGAGATTGAACACATTATGCGTTATTTGAATTTTTGGAATGAAGTTCTTGAATGCAGCTTGCGGTAGGAGTTCACTGATACAAATCGTCACGTAAGGAAAAAGCGTTATGCCCCTCAATGTTCTCTCTCTCTTTCCCTTTTTTCTCTGTGTCCCTTTCTATTCTATACGAGCGTGAGTGTTTGCGCTGCCGGTTGTATAACCTTAATTACATGTGGAAATTTCATTAAAATTTATTTTTATTTTAGCTTTTTATATAAACTATCTTCCCTGGCAGCGTACATTTTGTTTTATGTTTTACATTTTGTCCAGAGTTGTATAGAAGATATGCAAAGATTCTTTGCAGAAGTGCCACCGCCATTTCTGCTGCGAATTAATAGTGTATGCAATGTTAGTAGTCAGCCCCGAAGAGTAGTAACCTATTATAATTAGATTATGGACCTATTACGGTTAGTTGTATATAGAAATATGTTCCAGTGACTTATTTAAAATCAAGTCGACCGCATGCTTATTTGCTACTTTATATTATGTATTTTACTTTGTAATATATATTTTGTGAAAAACACTATTATTACATTCAATTAGAGATATTAAAAACGAAAAAAAATGTTATATGTACATCATCATTCTTGGTTTGTAACATGTATAATTCTGTCAGGTGTACCTATAACATTCAGTTAGCCTACTTGCTATAAAAATAGACATTACTAAATACATAGATAGAGTTTTAATCTATATTTTATTAAGGCATGAAAGTGTACAATTTTTAAAAATATTTATATAAATACTCATCCTTTTTTAACATGGTTCCAGTCCATTAGTCATATAGAACATGTGCCAATACAAATGATATGGATGTTTATGAATGACAGGCTTTTGCGGGGCGGCGGGAGACATAGGGCGCCGGGGGTTAGGAGTCTGGGAGGGAGTACACTAATGGATTACATTCGCGCGAGTGAATTAGGATATTGTCGTGCGATCTGTTCCGGCGCACTCCTTTATGTTCATCCCTTACGTATGCGTACATCCGTATCTATGCACTAAGTTTTATTAAAGTATCTACATGATCAAGGCGTTATTGCTTCGTTTCGGATATTTCTCTCAGTCTATTTACGAGTAATTTCGAACTGGATTATGATAAAGATAATAGAAAAACAATTTATGGTTAACCGCCTGACAAGAACTAACTATCACTGAGAAATGCCGAACTGTGAATGACTGTTGACAACGAGTAACCGTGCCTCGTGACTCTAACGAGTAATAGGGTCCCTACGCAACAGTTATGCTTAATATGGTATTTATTTAAGTTTACGTAAGGGGCCGTTGAAGTATTATGTAAGCAGATTTTTTATAATTTCTGGCCGCCCCCTCCCTCTGGTCAGCAAAAGTAACATGCTTACGTAAATATTTATAAAAGTATTTTTTAATCGGTTCATGGGCAGCTGTTAAAAAGTCTAGAAATGAAGATTTGTAATCTATAGAGGAATTAACTTATAGCGATTCGGTACAGGGTGATAATATCCCAGCGGATAAAACCGCGCGTCTCATATATCAGAACTATACATCCAGATCTTCATCCCTTATGTCATTAAAAACAGGCAAATCAAAGACACCCCTGCCCTCATCTAGTGCTTACGTCATACTTGAATGACCCACAATTGTATTGGAAATAATTCCAAATAAAAAAATATATATTCACTAGCGGACCCGGCAGACGTTGTCCTGCTTTGTTAATAAAAATACCTACAATCAGACTGCAGAGCCACCTAATGGGTCCAATTCTCTAAGCCAATCCCGAATTCATTCTCATTTATTTTATTTATTTAGCTCATTTGTCGAGGAAGGCATATATCATTATTAACGCTAAAACCAATAGGAGTGAAGCGCCAATGAAGAATGTTTCAAAATCGGGGTTAACGTACGTAGTATTTAACAATATTTTCACCTTCACATAAACAAAGTCGCGAGTTAAAGTTAGCGTTAGCCCAAAATAACTATTCCACGCGGACGAAGTCGCGGGCAGAAGCTAGTATATAATATAAAGATAGAATCGGATAATTGTTGTTTTTTTTTAAATACATTAATAAAATTGCCTGTACCTGCCACCAGATAAACACACTCGATGAAACTTTTGATTTGTGTAAAGAACGAGAGACGCGACGCGCTACCGCACGTGACGTGGAAACTCTGGCAGAGCGCTGCCGGTGTCGAACTGTTGCCATCTCGGTACAAGGGTTTCAACTTATCAATTACACCGTTCGCTACTTACCGCGCGGAAAGGGCAAATTGATTTAATGTAACCAGAGTGCTTTGACGAATATTATTAACGTCTTTTTCACCCTCCTTTTGTGGGGCGGTAATGCAGGCTCTGTTCTTTCTGTCTGATATTTCACCGATTCACACTTATCTAGTGAGAACGATAGGACGGGTTGATGAGTACACACAGACGCGCGTGTTGTTTTTCAAATAATCGATGTAAATTAACCGTGTCGAACAACTAATGTTAACCATTGTTTCGTTACAATGTTATCTGTTGAATAGGTACCGTCCTTTGTGTCTTTATGTTATTTATTTTTCAATAACACAAAACTAAAATCCCAAAGTCTCTAGAATATCATTGTTCTTTTTGTTTATTGAGATGAACAAGAAGACCTAAACATTTCTACTTACTGCAAGTAATCTATACATATAACAAAAATGAAGTATCTGTATGTAATATCAAAATAAAAAATTTTTACTGATTGGGTACGAAAGTATACATGCTACTGATAACAAAAATGCAATTTTTAAAATTTTTGTCGGTCTGTCGGACAGACGTCTGTTTGTTCCGGCTAATCTCCGAAACGGCTGGACCGATTTTGACGGGAATTTCACTGGCAGATAGCTGAAATTACTGCGGGTTACATAGGCTACTTTAAATTAAACTAGCTATTAACCGCGGCTTCGTCTGCAATGCTATCTCCAAAATGGTTGGACCGATTTTCACGGAACTTTCACCAGCAGATAGTGGACATCATAGTAAGTAATATAGTTTATTTTAATTTAGACTAGCTGTTAACCGTGGCTTCACTCGCAGTACGATCTCCATAACGATTCGATCGATCTTCACGAGATTTTCATTGGCCGATAGCTGACCTTATAAAAAGTATTTCAAGCAATTTTAGTTAATACTAGCTGTTAACCGTGGCTTTGCCCGATCTCCAAAACGGTTCGACCGATCTTCACGAGACTTTCAGTGGCAGATAGCGGACCTTATAAAAAGTAATTGAGGTTATTCTATTATAGACTACCTGTTACCCGCGACTTTGTCTGCATGACATTTAGCAAGATTTCGACTCATTATTTATTTTTAATTAGAGAAATAATTATCAGCTTTTTGTTATAATTCTACATTATAATTATTAACGTATTACGTAAAGAGTGCCATAATACAATTTCTTACGGAACAGATAAGCGTTTATTTTTTGTATAGTCACAAAATCTTAAATATAATGGCAATGTATATTAAATGTAATGTAAATGTAAATCTTTATAATAATATTTTAAGTTATTGTTTCATTAGTTCCTTATAGAGTGTAAGTGAGCACTGAGGTAGTTATATTGTGGGTTAAGGTTCCAAATATGTTGCTGATGATAAACCTCATTTGGCACGCTATTAGTATTTATATATCTAATGTACACGTTACATGTTACTGTAAGTGGCGTGCGTGTCGTACTTACGATTGCTTTTAAAGAGCATTTCTATAATTGTACATCGTCTCACAGTTTTATAATTCTTTAATACGAATAAAAAAAAACGCGTACTTAGCTGCGGGTACAGCTAGTACCTATATATAATTAATCTAAAATATAACTGCAGTCTTAGGGAAGGTTAGCCATAATATTTTAGGCTAAATTAGCTAAAGAAATAATACTGAAAAGTGAGTTAGGATGAATCATGTGCCAGTATGTGTAACTAACAACACTATTTAGCATCATTAACCATATTCATTTTAGCAAAAATAAGCTGTAAACTTTTTATTACCGTAGAAGTCTTGTCCTACTTGGACATTTTCAACTACATAGAAGTAGAAGTCTTTCACATTTATTTTATTGGGAGACTAGCTTCTGCCCACGACTTCGTCCGCGTGTAATAATTACTCTGGGCTAACGCTAACACGCAGCGGAAGCTCTCAAAAGGAAAACTCGATTTTGAAACATTCTTTATTGGTGCTCCGCTCCTGTCTCAGTGTGATGATATAAATGAGCTAACACTGAAAGAATTGTCCAGTAATTCCTAAGATTACCCCATACAACCTCACAAACTTTACCTCTTTATAATATTAGTATAGGTAAAGTAATTATTTTAAATCTTAATTTAGATAATACACTGACCACAATCTATTTCTTTATCAATTTAAAAATGTAAACATATTGTTTTATTTTAATAGTGAATTTACTCTGTTCATCAAGTGCTTTGTATCCAGTAAAGTCTACCTACGCGCTAGGAGAAGTGATTTGTGATAAAGCAATTAGTATGGTTAACGTATCAAATAAAATTGACAAAATCTTACGTGACGCGAATTTTATTTACGTCGTCTAACGTTGTTACCAAAATACATAATGAAGTTATAAATATTGAAGCGTCAAAACTGCATAAATCTTAAGCAAATTATTACCGAATTGTCAGAAGACACGTCAGAACGATTTACAATTGAATTTATTTGATTATAAAGTATGTCATGTCGTGTAATAAATCTGTCGCGTTAGCCGGCGACGCGACGCGCCCGATGCGGTATCGTGCGAACGGGTACGGCTGCCCGATATAATCGTCGCTGGGAGGACCGTTAATAAATACGTCGCGTACAAGTCCTCTCATTAGAGCGCCATAACTTCTCATTAGTGCGCATGCTAATTAATGCGACATTTACGATCAACGGCAGCGGTAACTCACTCGCAGAGTCGCCCCCCTCCCTCCGAGACCCTGTCTCTTTCCCGCCTCCGATACCTTTCATTTTTCCTATCGTTGTAATTCATACGATATTTATTTGACATTCTACATTAACGTACTTTTTGTACTACTAATATATTTCTCATTCGGGAGGCTAGAGGCTACAGAATATATTGTCTTCTAAAACACTGCAGTGTCCTAAGAGAAAAGTCCTTGACCAGTGTGTGTTGCCATCAACGTACTTTTTTTAATATTAATATGTTTCTCATTCGGGAAGCTACAGAATATATTTTCTTCTAAGGTACTGCAGTATCTCAAGACAGAAGTCTTTGATCAGTGTATGTCACCATCGACATACTTTTTTTAGTACTAATATATTTCTTATTCAGGAAGCTATAACATATATTTTATTCTAAGACAATGCCGTGTCTCAAGACAAGTCTTTGACCAGTGTATGTTGTTATCAACGTATTTTTTTCAGTACTAATAATATTTCTCATTCGAGAAGTTACTAAGGTACTGCAGTATCTCAAGACAGAAGTCTTTTTTATGTTTCTATGTTATGGTTCTGAGACATGGCCGCTTACTATGAGTCTCAAAAAAAAACTCAGGATCTCTCAAAGAGAGTTATGCTCAGAGTATTTCTGTGTGATCGAATCAAAAATGAGAAGGTACCCATAGAAGAACCAAAATCATCGACATATCTCTCCGAGTGGCAGTGAGCTGGGCACATTCCTTATAGAATATAGTAACAATACCAAAAAATTCCCAGCGAGACACAGCATGAGCAGACCCATCACAAAGATAGACAGATGTTCTAATGAAGGTTGCAGAAACCTGCTAGATGCAAACAGAAGTTCGGTTGCTCTAACATTCTTTGTGGAAAACCTGTGTTCATTAGTGGACGTTTTTTAATTGAAGAAGGGTTGATGGATATTCTACGAAGTTTTGATAGAATCCAATGATTCATCATTACGTATTACGACAGTATTATTACGGTCTACATGTCTTCAAAACCAGTCTTTTCTCGTATACGCCATACCCCTTCGTTTCCAAATTCATTCACTCATATTCCCCGTTCATTCATAACGTCATCTTTTTATTATATCTTTTAGTCATTCACTCTACCCCAATAACAATAAACAAGTAAAGGTCATACCTTCATACGTACTGAGTATATTTATAAGCTATGAAACAGAAAAATACTTATATTACAAATCGTACAATTATTTGCTAATAGGCAACGTTATATATATAAATAAAGAGTAACCAACCAATCAGAATAATTTAGTCGCTAAGTACTTATTCGAGCACACAGTTGGCGATAAAGTAAATGAGATTAAAATCTGTAAATATAACTTTTATAATGCCAACTCGTGCATTAAATTGCATTACTACGACGTTTATTAATAGGCATACTGCGTGGTTTAAGAGTATTTAGTACTTGAGCGGAATTTCGGTTTCGTCTACTTTTCATTGAAGTAAGAACATTCGAGATTTTATAAATAAGGGACGAAGAAGTTTCTACCGATCTCATGAAACTCTGCATTTAAGAAAGAGGATTTAATTTACTATAATCTATACTATATAATTTACCATTTTTTAACATTTTTTCATCATGATGTTTGTACACGGTGAAGTCCTAATTCTACTCAACCGATCTTCATGAAAGTTTGCATTTATGTATAATTTGGTTCAACTTGAGAGATAGAATAACTAATACTTCGAGTAATGACCTCAATATTTTTAGTCACAAATGAAATGATTGTTATTGTTATTCATTGTAAGTTTCATCAGTCTCAAATAAATGCCGGCCTAAAGTAGTTTGTTAACAGAAAATTGTAGGACCGACTGTTATAGATATCTCATAGATAGCGCCAGGTTTTAATTTTAAATTTCTTATCGGATTTTAATTTAATTTTCCGTTCTTTACCTCGACATTTTTTGGACAGACTCATCACATACATATATTTATCATAATTTTAATGCAACATGTCATAACTGAGCCAAGGAAATGCGTGGCCGGGTCAGCTAGTAATATATATTACTAGCTATTCCCGTGACTCCGTCCGCGTGGAACCTAATGTAAAAATACGGTATCTAATAAAGTCATCTGAATGTATTAAGTCCATTTACGGATCTCCTTTTCTCTCATACTTAAGTCGAGTCGTTATTAATATTACAATAATTTTTGATGGAGTGAACCAATTTTTAGGAATCCGAGACTATATATTACTCGAGAATATGTTTTATGATTTTCTTGAAGGTTCAGGTTTATCGTGAACGGAGTAGTTTAGCAGTGATACATGTTCAAACAAACAGACAGACAGACAGACATTTCTAAAAATGATTGAAATGTATTTTATTACTTATTCCAAGACACCTACAACAATTTGTTTTACCAAAATTTTAAAAGTACAGCCATATCTGATTTAAATTCTATTATATGTATAGAAGATATAGCCTTATATATGAAACATGGAAAACTCACAGCAATACCGAATACCGAATTCGGATACATCCAACAAATTGGTCAACGTTCAGACTCTAGTCCAAGTACATTATCACCGAGCATATATACCCGCGGGTAATAATGTGGCCACATGAAACCGATACCATCGGGGATCGGCTGCTATTAAAGCTTTATGAGGTAAGTAGAACGCGAGATTACAATCGGGAGCATAATTTTAAATCAAATTAACACTTCAACTTTTAAATCGAGGTCATTAATGCCATTACTGCAGAAACATCGGAGCCTGAGAGGCAAAGTATGCTAACCCTGCCGCACTCGAATTCACGTGGGTCGAAACAGACGCGATATTGTTTGTAATTTGGAAACAAGCCGAGAATGAGAAGTAATAGTATAAAAAATACATATTTGTGATTTGTATTTACAGCAAATTATTAATAATTCATTTGCTAATTAAAGAATAAAATAAATTACAATTTAAAGAAATTATACATGGTGGTAAAACATATAAATGGTGACGTAGGTAGTGGGTAATGTCACACACGGTTGGTTATACAGTATTGTATTATATCGTAAACTCTTAAGGTATAAATTTAAAAAGAAGTAAAATAGCGTATGGCAGTTGTTGACAAATTTTACTGCCAATCAAAATACTGAAATTTTACCAAAATCAAAAGATCTAAATTTTAGCAAAAGGATTAATAAATATATAACGTAAAATTAAAATAAAATGGTTACTGTAAAGTCGGTTTACTGACAATCATTTTACGTGATAACGTCATAAGAATACATTGATTAAAAATTTGAATTCAATTGATATCACAAAATTGACAAAACAGTTCACGGGAAATCCGTGTGCTGCCGCTGTCTCTGTTTTACTCGGAAGCATCGGCCGATGGAGTGGAAGAGAGATATATGCGTCACAAGTCGAACGCTTTGGCCAATCGCGTCTCTCTATATCGCTTGTTCCGTGCTCTCTCTTGCACGCTCGGCTCAGGCGGAACGTGACAATGAGTCATACTCTTTCGTGCGTGCAGCCGGCATTCATCGATTTATAAGACGTATCACATCAAAATCTTAAAAGAATTACAAGCTGAAGAGAAACAAAAACAAACCGTTAAAACTAAATTAACAATTGTTTTATATTTATAAGCGTCTAACTTATTAGGATTATCAGCTTAATATTAATTATCAATCTATAAATATCTCATCCTTGTTTAGACGAATGCCTCTCCCAGAGAACACAGACGTATTGACAACTGGAAATACTAAGAAATCTATATATGTCTTTTTCCAATAAACGTTGTTATAATATTATAAAAAATATATCTGAAATGGTATCTTTTTTTATCACTAGTTGTCTCATTCGGTGTTTTTATCACTACATATTATAAAACATGTCCTCTGCCACGTCCGTCTGTCTGTTCGCGATAAACTCAAAAAGTACTGAACGGATTTTCATGCGACTTTCACCAGTAGGAGGAAGGTTTAAGTATATAATTTATCAAGGTTTTTTTTTAATATAGGCGGAATAACGTCCGCCGGGCCCGCTAGTTAATTATAATAAGTAAATGTGTTTATATAAAGAGTAGAAACAATTGATATATGCGGATAAGCTATAATGGCTTAGTTGATAGAGTATTCGGACACGGCGTCGATGGGCGTAGGTTTGATTCCTAGGGACTGAGTCGTAGCTTTCGGTGAAGGAGTTAAGACCTTGCTAGGTCAATAGCGTAGACAGTTCTAGAAAATAAAAATATCGGTAAAGGAATACATTGTGATGAAACCATAGTATTGTGATGGGACTTTTTTAAGTCCGCCTGGATAGCTACCACCCTCAAGTTGAAATTCTGTCAGCTACATCTGTTGGTGTGTCCCGGGCAGCTGCACTTGAGATGCAGCCCCCTTTAGGTTTAGCGTGTTTACCTTTTGAGATCACAACGTCATTTAACATCAGATGAGATTGTAGTGAAATTCTAAAACCTATGCGGTGTTATTACAAAAGAGTTAAATACGTATTGAATACTTGCTTTAAAAAGGTTTCGAATTAAATGCACCGCGCTCGCCCGTGGCGAGTTCGCGTTATTCTTTTTCGCAAGTCTAACCTTTTTTTTTTTTTTTTAACGTGGAGAGAAAATCCTCATGGACTGCCAGGCTCTCAGGGGAGAGCCTGGACTGAGCCGACCACCACCTACGTGCTAATCACGCAGGGGTGGTACCTTTCGGCGACTTTAACCGGCTAAAACTCCACGACAACCTACGCCGCACTATGGGGGTGCCGCGGGGAGCATACAGGCAAGCTCCGCGACACCCCCGGCGGCAGGCGTTTCCCACGCCGCACCCAGCTAACCTAACGTAACCAAAGTGAGACAAAAGAGGAAGATGGCGGACATTCAGTGACCGCGGTGCATTTAATTCGAAACCTTTTATAAAGCAATTATTCAATACGTATTTAACTTTTTTGTAATAACACTGATAAAGTATGTATCAGTATTGTCTTAACAATAAGGGAAATAACAATAAAAATCGATATTAATACTCCTATAATTTGAGGTAAATCAAGGGTTATACATTTTGCTGCACAAGATTACGTAGTCGTGACCGCGCCGGCCAATATCTAAATAATAAATAGACACGCACCTATCTGTGTATCGCATCTCGCAGTTAATGTTCGCCGTTGGAGTTTTATAATTAACAATAAATTCGGTATGTTTTTTTGTTGTACCGTACCGGGTTGGATGCAGCATCCATTTTTCCTACCGCCGATAGTGATCTTAATAACGTGAAACATAATGCGGTGGTTTGGTGGTCTTCATTGTTGTTTACGCTTTATTATTAGCTCATACCTCGTTATACACATATTTGAATTAAATACATAGTGTAATATAAAATAATACGTTTATAAATACGTTAATATACAATTCGAATGGCCATAAAAGCGGAAACTGATTCAGAGTTTTTCGAGCAGGTTAATTGTACCTTCGACGTGTAACAAAAGCCTTCAAAGACTTCTAAAAATAGTATTATTAATTACTTATTTTGTATATATCTCTAATTATTCTTGCAAAACACTGAATTAAAACTTTAAAATTAGGAACACCTGGTTTATAGTAGAAGCATTTTTTTCAAGTCCTTGTTCAATAGTGCCCTTTTTCATTCGTGATTAGATCTAGTCCATACCTGACAATAGAATAACGGTTACCAGATCGGAGATATAGGGCCGTATTCTAAAATGTACTTAATGATGAGAGAAGAGATAAGATGATAAGAGAAGTTGCTATTCATACTCGCCCATACCAAAGTGAAGCAAGAAAATTAGTAGCATTAATTCTTACAAAAAAAAATTTAACTTTGAGATACTGATTTTCAACTTACCCAACCAATGACCTAGAATGTTTCTGTTGTCGGAATTTATTTACATTCATGTAAAAAAAAACACCAAAAACACACCGCGGGCCCTCGAGACCCATCTCCGTTATCTCGTTATCCTAATGAAGTCTACGCTAATGATGAGTAGGTAAATAATAGGGCGGCTAATGGGAGCTTTATCATTCTCGAGTGCGCTCCAGGTAAGGGCCAATTAGAGAACCCGACATCGGGCCATATTGTTCGGCGCAGCTCGCTTCGATTACGATTATATCCGAACGACTCTCAGTACTGATAAATTGGACAAACTATTACGAAATGACGGCCGCGGTTTGCTGCGATCGGTTTCTATGATCATTAATTTAAAGTTTACTGTTAACTATCGCAACTAGTACTAAAGATTGGTATTATTAGTATCTTGAAATATCTTAGAAGATCTGAGATATTCTTTATCAACAGTTGTATCCTTTATAATTATACTACATTAAAAGTTTTCACCATTTTTGGTAAAATTTGCAAAAGCTAACACTAAGCTACGTCGTAACAGATATTCCAATATGTCATACATTTATGGCTGAACAGTAACAACATTTATTTTACATATAATGGTTTCTTATTGTTCAATGCATTCAAATAGTTTAGAGGGGTCTTTGATATATATAGTCTAATTTGATATTAATTTCTTAAGACACAGAGATGGTATGATTCCGCGTGGGTACATCCGTAGAAACTCAATGATTAAGAATTTTGTTAAAATTATCAATATTGCAAAGATAAAGTTATAGTTTCCTCTAAGTTTTGTTTCTACAAAATAATTTTACAATTTAACCTATTTAACAATAAAACGGAAAAATTGATACCGTTTAAAAAAAAATTAATAACGTAACAAATAATTAGAGCAAACTCAATTTTTCCTACAGATTAAACCGATTTCAGCGATTACGCTTCCCGTTTTGTTAGCGTTTACAAAGTTCTAAAAAACCTGTTATTATGTTTCCTTCAGATTTTATAAAAGTTTTCTCTTTTCTTTATTAATAAATGGGACACATATTGCGCGAACTGGACTGAACTATGCATGGTGTATCGTTGAGCGGCAACCGACTACAGTTCCCGGGCGTTGCAAAACTTCCCGCTGCTGCTGTTTTATATTGCGCAGAATTTAAATGCATTTTTGATGTTACGAGATGACACGCGGCGGACGTCCGCCCCCCCGCCCCGTCACACCCGCCCGTGCCCTATAATTTTCCAAGTTGAAACTTCACTACGGTATTAAGCCTTGATTGCTTGAAGAAACTTGGAACATTTCGCCGTATTCTTCAAGTTCCCAGTAGATGTTGCGTCGCTTGCCCAGACGTTTATTACTAACAGTGATTTGAAATAATTTGGATATTATTTTTAACTAGACTTTGCTTGCAGATATAAGAATTAAATTTTTTATTTAAATGTATACCATTATAAGCAGTTGTTCCGCTCGTAAGTCACTCAACATTCTCTAAAGTATTTGAATCGATAACTAAGTCATCGCGCTAAGTTTAACTGCAGTTTAGACAATTCTCTAACGATAACTAATTCTTTTGCATTAACTATAAAAAATTCAAAAATTACATCTCAATGTTGCGATTATATATTCTTCTTCTATGAGGATGATTTATTGTCACAACAATGAGAAAATATAAAACTTAATGAATATTAGAAAAGTTAGTTGATACGAATATAACTCATTCGATATGGATACGAGATAATAAACTGAGCACCGAGGTCTTCTATCCAAACTTGAGGCATTCGGTCTCCACGACAACCTGTGTAGATGGATCTCCAGCTTTCTACATGAACGCAGAATACGTGTCCTCGTTGATGGACACAGCTCGCAGTTCATGTTAGTTAATGCAGGAGTTCCTCAGGGCTCTGTACTTTCCCCAACCCTGTTTCTAATCCATATTAATGATATGTTAGCCTCTGGTTGCATTCATTGTTATGCAGACGACAGCACGGTTCATGGTGGATTTTGCAGTAGACCCACGGCTAGTCGTAGTGAAACTGACAGAATGCGGGCTGATCTTGTCACTGAGCTCAACCAGTCCTTGGAACTCGTATCTCTATGGGGAACAAGTAATTTGGTTGAGTTGAATGCCAAGAAAACACAGGTTTGCGTGTTTTCCTGTAAAAAAATCCCCTTTTTCTCCTATTCTCACTCTTCAGAACGACTTTCTTGCAAAATGTGACAACGTAAGCATCCTAGGTATCAATATCCGCTGCGATCTTAACCTCAGGGACCACATAGGGAGTGTTATCTCTAATACATCTAAGAGATTGGGCATCCTTAATAAAGTGCGACGGTTTTTCACGCCCGGTCAGCTATACCTCCTCTATAAGGCACAGGTTAGGCCGTGCATGGAATACTGTTCGCATCTCTGGGATGGTTCTGCTCAATACCTCCTTGATGCACTAGACAGGTTGCAGCGACGGGCTGTCCGTATTGTGAATGATGCAGACGTTACTAACAACCTTGAACCGCTTCAGTTGCGAAGAGACATAGCCTCACTGAGCGTCTTTTATCGTCTGTATCATGGTGAATGTTCTGAAGAGCTGTTTGACCTCATTCCATCTTCTCCTTTCCACTATAGAACTACACGGGCGGGTACGCGTCTCCACAGTTTCACATTAGCAACCATCCCGGCAAGAACGAAGAAGTTCGAAAGCTCCTATTTTTGTCGTACGGTGAAGATGTGGAATCGTCTCCCAGCCAGTGTGTTCCCTTCCTCTTATGACATGGGGTCCTTCAAACGAGGCGTGAAGAAGCACTTTTGCAGGTCGGCATGATAGCGATGACTGCCATTGCTATTTAACATTGACAGTCGCCGCTGTTTATAGACTGTACTGTACTTTCCATCAGGTACAGTGCAGTCATTTTGCACGATCGGATTTATATAGTTGAGTGTGAGTAAGAAGGGAACGAGTTATATTAGAGCCAAATTTTGAGTTTCGGCTTTCCAATATAGAAATATGAAAGCTTTTCTTTTAATCAGATTTGTAGCTAATGTATACTTAGTCTGGCCATAAATACTGTTACAATTAAAAATAAACAAATAATTACATTTGCATTATTTGGAATCTGTCATTTTTTTATTATTATTCATTGAATTTTCTCATTTTGCCGCCAATACATTGTACCATATTTTGCAATATTAAAATGGAGTGCGGCGATAAAGAGAACCGAATCGCTGTGATTGCATTACACAAAGTGGGTATGGAACTAAATGCAATATTTAAAACTCTCCATACACCTGGTATTAGTAAAATGTTTGTTTACCGGGCTATTAATAGGTACAATGATACCTCCTCTGTTTGTGACAGAAAAAGATCTGGCGGTCCACGTAGTGTTCCTACGAAAAAGGTGGTCAAAGCAGTAAGGGAAAGAATTCGAAGAAATCCTGTCCGAAAGCAAAAGATTTTATCTGGGAAATGATGATAGCACCTAGAACCATGTCGCGTATTTTAAAAGATGACTTAGGATTTGCAGCCTATAAGAGACGTACTGTTCATTTCTTAACTGATAATTAAAAAAATAATAGTGTGGTAAAATCGAAACAACTACTGATGCGGTACCCAAAGGAAGGTCACAGAAAAATTTTGTTTACGGATCAGAAATTTTAACAAACAAAATAACTGTATTTATGCTCAAAGCTCTAAGGAAGCTTCCCAATTAGTCGACAGAGTGCAACGTGGGCACTATCAGTGATGGTTTGGTGGGATATTAGCTATGAAGCAGTGACTGAGTCATACTTTTGTGAAAAAGGCATCAAAACATCGGCACAAGTGTATCAAGATACCATTCTTGAGAAAGTAGTGAGAAGGAAGGCCCCTTAACATCACCATGTTCAATAACCAAGAATGGTCCTTCCAGCAAGACTCGGCGCCGGGTCCTAAAGCCCAGTCTACGCAGTCTTGGTTGGAAACGAACGTTTCGGACTTCATCAGAGCTGAAGACTGGCCATCGTCTAGTCCCGATCTTAATCCGCTAGATTATGATTTATGGTCAGTTTTAGAGAGGCTTACTCTAAACACCATGATAATTTGGAGTCCCTAAAACAATTCGTACGATTGGCAGTGAAGAATTTTCTCATGGAAAGAGTGCGTGCTTCTATTGATAACTGGTCTCAACGTTTAAAGGACTGTATTGCAGCCAATGGAGACCACTTCGAATATGCTTTTTATATTTTAAATTGTTTTATGTTTATGTATTAAACTAACACACTGTAAAAATAATAAATGTTATTTGCAATAGAAAAAATTGTTTTTTCTTTGTTTCATTATTTATGGCAAGACTGGGTATATAAAATATATATACTATTATTACCAATACTATAATGAACGTATTTTTTAATAAGGTGGCTACTCGTTGCCTTACTCCACGGAAGCGATCGTTTCCGATACATTATAAATTATATTACTCGGTATTGTACAATGAGACAATGGGAATGAACAATACAAATTTCTCAATATATTCCATTACTTGAATTGAGTACAATGATGCGGTTCAGCGACGCACCTCGAATATTCCGATCAGAAGGGATATCGTGTATTTGGATTTTGATTAGGGTATTCAATTAAGTAGTTAGGGTTTAGTTTAGACCACAGTGGGGGAGGTACATGACAATACGTTTAGTGCGGTGGGTCGGCCGCGGGGCAGGTGCCTGCGCCCGTAGATTGACTTCTTTCTAGTATTGGTGCTTTAAAAGGATTGCCGTGTTTGTATCCGTTATACGAGAATGAAGTAAAGTTCAGTTCAAAGCGGTTTAATGCTTTCCTTTCTTCTAAAATAATAAAATAAAATTTGATTTCTTTTAAACTGAACCTGTATTGTAAAATTCTATGAAACTGTAAAGTTTCCTATTGTTTTATGTTTAATTTTAAATTGTGAACGAAAATAATTTTATGTCAGTTAAAGAAAAGAAAGTGATCGTTGAGCATTGTCATCGATAAGAACTTATTGTTACAAATGTTTTTTTTTTTGTAATTTTAATTAAATTCCAATTATCACAGAATTTCACACAAGTCTTGTTGACTAACGAAACAGATAATTAAAAGAGTATGTAACATACGTACAGTATATATATTAATTGTAATAGGATTAGTTGTTTTATACTTTCTAGACATTTCGTTTTATTTTTTGTATGTTTGTTATAGTTTATTATGAAATTTCGTAGAAGTTCCTTTAACATGAATAATTGTGTCTTCATATAAACAAAGTAACTATGCAATTTGCACGAGACGGACTTAGATGTAGTCGTGAGTTGTGTGTTCAGATAGTTGCAATATATGTGTGATCGTCAATTGTTTGATTATTCCCTAAGTTTCCCCTAAGTTATTATTATTTGCATTTAATCTTACAGCGTTATCAGATAAAACAAAATGTTTCATGATGACAACAAAGCGTGTTTCGTAGGTGGCATTACTCGTTGTACCGACGCGGTCTGCGTCGCCAATTAGGCTAATGGAGACGACACGACCTGCGCCCGCACTCAACTACTCCACAAGCTGCAGCTAATTCTCGCTTAAACGTCAGAGATGCACACGAGCGTAGAAAACGTACTGTTACGTTTGTCGCCATCTGGTATCGGCACACGAAAATCTTATTCGACAGCATTGCGACTACACATCAGGTGTGATTCCCTTAAGTTTTAAGTCCTGAGTTTAAAGTTATAGTCGCAAAGATTAGCTTTCGCTTAGCTTGTGCTAAGCTAAGGTCAAGTCTTCAAATTCAATGATTTACGAAAATCTTGGGTATTACTTATGCGAACAAATAAAAGTATAACAAAATAATAATGTAACAGTAGCATTTCTATACATTTTTGGTTATCATTATTATTTATTGTCATCGGCTTGATCCTTCCGTGTAGAATTGTCAAGAAGACTTAATTTTTTTCAATATTCTTCCGACATACATTCTTAAATTTATTGTTTACAATTAAAGACATTTTACAGAATCGCCGCACTATTGAAACAGAGCTAATCACAAGTTTGGCGTAATTATACTATAAATTCGAAACCTAAAATCGCGCTCAGTTACTGCTCAATTACTCAGCTAATTTTAAACTATAAAGATAAGATACGGCTGAGAACGCTCTATAGTTTCCACCCTTAGGCGTGCCACTTTTCATAAACGGCCAGTGTATGTCTAGTATTTAAGCTAGGTGACCTGACTTAATCTCTTCACATGATAATGATTCATGCATCCTTATATATGCTGATTTGACTTGTGACGTTTATATCCATCAGTCTATGTATATTTAGCTATTGCTACATTTGCAGGATGGCATGTTGGCAGCGACTGGTAATGGAATGTAAAAAACAAAGGAAGAAATAATATATATTTTTTTTAGCAAATACACGAAGAATACAATAGTGATAAAAAAAAGGATTAAAAATATATGTATGACGAAAAATAAATTAAGAAAAGTAAACGTTACAAGAAATTAAAAATATACCATGGTATTGCTACAATGGCGCACAATTCCGCATGTGCTGGCTTACGACCATTGCAAGTGACCGCAGCGCTGATTTTCAATTGTGCCCAAATGTTATCTCTGTAGTCCCTGTTGTTTTCGAAAAGAATTATGCCCTACCATCAGCTACAATCACTTTATAATGATCGGATAAAAAAAGCTTACTTTTTTGTTATAATTGATATAAAACAACAATTTACTAATGACATGTTCCACAATTCGAATCTCTGTGGAAATTACTAATCTGACTACTCCTAGTACCGGTGTCTCTATCAAGAACTCAGTTAAAAGTACCGTTAATATATTTTATAAATTTCTATTTCACGATCAAACGTAAAAGGGTGATTTAACTGTTTTCCCGCCCGTCTACCCAGTACCAAGTCAACATGCATCGCAACTCATTACTCCACTAATGGAGACTGTAATGAACCAATCTAACAGATTGCACTCAAATCTTTAACCAACACTGCTAATTTGAAAGCACACATTTTCCAAATTATATTTTAAATATAAATGCACAGAAGTTACTGAAAATCTTGATTTTGTACCCACTTCGACTGAGTGCCATTTGAGATCGCCATAATGTCTGTTCAAACTGTAAATTGTCTTCACATGAAAAGCGTTAGTACAATGGAAAAATATTGATCACGACTGTAATGGAATTTCTGGTGTTTGGTATAAAGTAAATAAAAAGAACTTGAGTCGTAGTTAAATAATTGACCAGTAAAGTTGTAACCAAGACTTTCAAGTTGTGCGGAATTTACTCCGTTATCGTCTACTTCATCATCATCTGCCTGTAAGAGACCCACTGCAGGGCCATAGGCCTCTTCCCGAAGGAAGGTATGGACATAATCACCACGCCAGCCCACAACGTATTGGCGATTTCAAACTCTACAGTCTCTAGTACTACAAGAACATTTCTCATTTTCAGGTTTCCTCACGATGTTTTTCTTCACCGTCAGCCGATTATGTTACCAATTTAAATTAGTAAATGTACACGAATTCCGAAAAATTCGTTGGTACATGCCGGGGTTCGTACCTGCGGACATAGAAATCATATTCCACCGGTCAAACCACTAGACCACCACGACTTTCGTTCACTTACCGAGGCTTATTGATGCACGAAACTAATACCCTAAAGTACTACCTATGATGATAGTTATTTGTAAAAATAAGCGACATCGTTCTCAGTAATAGATTGTATTTATGAACTAATCACCTACACTAAGTGTTTCAAATAAGAAGATAACTGTCAAACCATCATCTTGTGCTATATTTCGCATTCAACTTAAAATGTACGATCCGAAAACATAGTATCTTCGTGACTAGACTTAAATTTACATAATGTATAGACAGACATATATCTTTGTTAATGTTTTATTAATTACTCGGAAGCAACAGACTAAAGTATAATTAACAAAGGATATTTGCCTTTTGTTAATAGTACTGTGTACGTGACAGACACTCCGTCACTTTAATCTAAATAAAATAACTTATTTTTTTATATAGCAGTTTTAATCAATTTTCTATTGTCAATATAATTAAATACATTTTTTTGTTACTGGTAGTACAATTTTGACAAGTAGTGTGTTGCAGTAATAGAGAAGTTTCCGCGGATGCGATTATCTTCTCAAATAAAACGCAATAGTATATTGATATTTCTTTTATATAAAAAACAATCTGTTCTGTGTAGAAAATCTTCTGCCTTCATACTATTCAACAGTGATTTGAACAAATGGCGCAGAAATAAAAATCACGAGCGCTAACAAAGAGGACCAATGTTCCGCATAATTCCAACACAAAATTAAAGTTTGACGCAGCGGTACGCGGCCAGTTATCATCAAGGTTAAAGACTCATCTAGCAAACTCGTTCGCAACTCCAATTTGTAGCTCCGTTTGTGCGACTCGGGAAGTTATATTAAAAGGTCCACGGTAATTTTCTTGATAAACACAATGAATAATGAATGGGGCAATATAAAATTCGGATTGAGGACGAACGGGGGCCCCGTCACGTTACGCCTTACATGTTTGTCTCTCTTAATTCTGTGTGTTTTTGCTAATTGAGTACCTGTTCTATATTATCCGAGTGTCGTCTCATATTTCGCGCTTCTTCGACTAAGTAGATAATTATTTATTTATATGACCTGATTAGAATGAACATGAAATTTATTTTAATTGTATTTATTACATTTTATATTCGAACATGTCACCTATAATAAATATGGATGAATAATTAAGTTGTAATATAAAAATTTGTGGATCCTGCAATGAGCCAGAGTTTACGATGAAGGAAAACCTTGTGTTAAAGCCAATAGCAGTATGGCATGGTTTTCTTAGTCTGGACAATTATCACACTCAAGCTGGAAATCTGTAGTCAAGCACCTATATAGTCTTGTTCTGACAGCTGAGCTTAAGAGTTAGTCCTCTTCTAAGGTTAGCATGATATCAGATGAGACCATTATTTTCTAATGTATTTTAAATAAATGTATGTTAAAAAGATAAAATAGATCGAGTTTCTTGTCGGTTTTCCTCGATGACTGGGTTGTTTTTTGAACCGGTGATAGTTTTGACGTTCGTAAGCGCCTTCTTAGTGCCTAAACGGAATAAAGTGTTTTTGATTTAGAATTTAATATCAGGTGCAATTTAAACGCTTTTAAAAACATAAAGCACAAAAATGTAAATTGCATTTCCACAACGCAATGAAGAAAATGTTCATCTATTTATAAATAATCGAACGCAATAACACAGTATATTATAATCATTAACCTTTTTTTACGTTATTTGTTTGTTTAGCCAATTATTGAAATCAACTATTGTATTATTTAATTTAAATAAAATTAATTATTAAAAATGATACTTAATTGTTATGCTAATAAAATAGTAATAGTAATTGAGTATGCAGGTCTCATAATGAGAAGAGGTTATGGCAACTTATAATCTATTAACATAAAAAAAACAACGGTAATTCTACCAGCATTGATTGCCCGCTGTCCATGCAATGATCGAGTTTGAACGCCTCATTTACTAGTGCGTATTGCCAACCACATCCTTCAAACTGGAACATTCTAGAGCAAATATATGTACTGTCACTTTGCGGTATGTTTGTAATTCTTCCATTGACGAAATTTGTATCTAGGCTACTCTTAAAATATAGAAATAATACAAATGTATAAAGAGCAATCAACCAGTGTAATAGAAAATACAATAATATTATAAATAAAGTATATACAAGCTCCGGGATTATGTACATTAAAAACATAACGTATATTAGCAAACACCCTTTCTCGTCACTTCATTCGGATTCAATCAACCCGCAACCGAACATAAGGCGCAAGATTTATGATCGACGCAAATCGATTTCGCCGACAAACAACATAGTATTCGAAACGTATGTACGAGTATATCAATATTGCAGGAGCTATTAATGCCTGCGTCTCATGAGCGGGGGGCAGAGGGCCCCTCGTCGCAACCCCACACCCCTCGCTCGCCGCTCTTAATTGAATGAGGAGCGGGAATTGTTTCCCAAAATGAAACAATTAATTGTGCAACGGCTATTCCGCCTTACATGGATAATACGTTCGTTTATGGTCTCCTAACGCGGATGCATGCCGTCCTTTATTGGACGCGCTAGAAATTTGTGTTTATTCGGTACTCTAGCGTCCAAAATTTAATTGTAAATTCAACAAACATTGCTCCAGTATTTTTACGTTTTGTTCTTGAAAATGGGATACGAATTTACTTGCTAGAGTTACGATTATGTTTGCGGTGCGCCGCGATATATATACCAAGCATTTTAGTTTTAAACGGGACGTTTAAAAATTTCATGGTCAGTCCATAGCACGTGTAATGTGGTTGTACGGCGTCGAATACAACGGGAAACGTGAACATGTGCCGTATCCGACTCAAAGATGCCTCGTAAACCGTCTTAACGCGCCCCGTGAGCTAACCTAAACTTTTCATATTTCCCGACAGTAAAACGGAGCCGAAAAATACGACCGTCGAAAAACATTGTAAATGAGCGTATATCGAGGCGGCTCGCCCGCACTTATATTAGTTTTAAAACATAGTTTTAACGTTGTTTGTTGCCGGCCCGAATCGGGGTCGTTCGTTTTAATGTACCCGCGTCGAGACGGTGCCGGTTGTAAAAATAAATGAGACTAATTAGATTTAAATGATATGGAACTCATCTATACAAGTTAATCTTCTATTTCCTTAAATTTAGTTATCTCAACTAAAATATTATAATCAGTTACGCGAGCTTACACAAGAACTCCGCATATAATCTTTATAAACTGAAAACGTAGTTCATTAGTTGAATATTTGATTTGAATTTAAGACGTTCACATATTTTACCGAACCGATATAATTAAGACTTCCAGTTTAGATATTAGAGATAGTTTCTAAAATATTTATTATACTTGAATATTAAAGAAAGTTAAAAGTTAGTCTCCGTGATCGCTTAATCGTATATATATATATATATATGTAAATCTAAAGGGTCTGTACTTTTCAGATTTTTGTAAAAAAATTGTTGCTGGTGTCTAGGAATAAGTAATAAAATACATATCAATCAATTTTAGATATGTCTGTCAATATGCTTGTATGAACACGCATCACTGATAGAATAAAGCATATCTTCGAGTAATATTTAGTCTTTGTTTCATTAAAATCGCTTCAATCTATCATAAGTTATTGTAATTTGAATGACGGCTCGAGTTAAGTATAAGAGAAAAGTAGATAAGTAAATCAAAATCAAAAACATTTCATTCGATTTAGGCCCTAAGAAGGCACTTATGAACGTCAAAATTATCACCGGTTCGGAAAACAACCCTATCATCGAGAAGAACCGGCAAGAAACTCGATCTGGTTTATCTTTTTCACAAATATATACAATATTTAGAATACATTAGGTACATGTCACAAACGTTTTTAATGGATGCACAAAGATGAGTCAATTCCAGACATCACCGTCGTTCACATATTGATCCACTCTATAATAGCCTTTTGACACCAAAACTCGCTTGACGTGTCGCTTAAATTCACAATCCGGCAAATCGGTAATATCATTTGGGACTTTGTTTTAAAACCTAACACTATTTCCCCAAACAACTGTTCCTGGTTTTACTAAGTCTGAAGCATGGGACAACCAGTTTGTCATAGTTTCTAGTATTTAGATTATGCCGGTTTTTTACGAAATCCAGCTTTTCAAATGAACTTAATACATTCAGATGACTTTATGAATCGTTGTTTTTTTACATAAGGTTTGACGCGGACGAAGTCGCGACCACAGTTAGTACTATATAATAATATGCATATGTGAATGACTATTTAAGAAACATAAGTCACATAAATAAGTTTTCTCTTCGTCCTTTCTCCGACAATTCATAAACGAAGTAAGAAGTTCAAGGTAGTTAATACAGTCGCTCAGACTTACCCACACACGGACGGGGCACATTGTATCGCCACCAGACGGGGTGTTCCATGAGGGGTACACATTCAATTTACTATTTATCCGGGAATGGATCTAAGTCATTACTTAACTGTGCGAGAGAGATGGGACGCTCGCGAAATTACAGCATCAGTGTTACTACAAACCGATGTTTATTATTTATTTTATTGTTGGTAGTCGTCCGGTGGTCTAAATTGAGCCGTAATAAAGGTTGCAAGGTTTTTTATTTACATGTTAATATTATTATCTGTATTTCTTTTTACTTTTCTAAATTTTAATAACTTTGTTCTACAATTATGGTAGATCAGTAGACTTAGAAATAAAGTTTGCCGTAAATTCGTCGACGCTAAAGAAAAAAAATCCGTTTCCAAATATTTCTATAGATGAGTTTGAGCTTGATCTGTTATATAAAAAAGTAAAGAAAATCACTCGATAAAAACAGTAGAAAAAGATACTGATTTTTTTTATCTTTGTCTATTCGTATATAGATAATAATAAACTTTAGTCTAAGAGACATTCTGTTATTGAATTAGAATAACTATTGTTTTTTTTTTTTCATTACGACCTGTATGGTTACTGAACATTTGTTTTTATTTGTTAATTAAGCTAGGAAACGGTTCTTAAAATATTAACCACTAGATTAAATACAAAAATTCAATTTCTAATTATTTTCTTGCTAATTATTTCTTTTTTTAGTAGCCGTTGACGAGCTTTAGTGTTTTATAAATAAAGAAATGTGGAAAGTTTTTTTTCCTTACCATCGACAAATCGATGCCTTACATTATAAGTTTCTCTCTATTCGTCACACTTCACTATCCTTATCTGCAATATCTAAACAATCCTTGGCAAAATAAATCTCAGTAATATTGATACTTAAAAAATCAGTCAATTATAGTGGAATATTTAACACTGGACGTCCTCTAGTAAGTATATTTTGAAATGGTCAATATTTTTTGTATAACAAAATGGGACAAGAGATATATCAATTACTCATTTATTTCATTATATAATTTCCTGTTATCACAAAGTTTTTTTTTTTATTCGATCTGACTACCCTATTCGCCTGACAGGCCTTTACAGCTTGACCGAATTAAGGCACTCGGCCGGTTTTATTTGGCAACTCTTTAATGTTTTTATAGTTTTTCTAATAACACTAACTTCATATATAAGGCCATATGAATAGAACGCGAGGTGGCCGTCGCGTCGTCGACCCCCAATCACAGGAAGTGCGCCATCTCATTGCGGAAGTGGTTTCTCTTGTCCCTCTCGCACCCCCCTCCCCGGCCCGCGCGTCTCCCGTCGCCCATTCGTTTTGTAAACTTGCACCGCTAATGGACGTGTCTGCCTGATACGTCTCGATCGAATGCATTTCGCTTGATGAAAAAGCATTGACGAAGATGTCATTCGACATACTTATAGTTTTTTTTTTAATAATGCACTATTATTTCAAAATATTACTGATTACAATTTTAATTGAAATGAAAGCGACAAAAAACCACTTGACACTGGCAGATGATTTAATTGCGTATTGTTGAAAAAAGCAAGTTATTTACTATTATACTAAAGTAATAATGAACGCTTTAAACGGAAAATACACTGATAAAACGTGAAGTTTACCTACCATAGTTACTATGTTATATAATTTAATTTGAATTTATATTAATTTAATACTTTTGTACTAAATTTAATTAACATTCATTATATGGAACAGGACACTCCATATTTTTGAAACTAAAATGCTGTTAATGATTTCAACTTCAAAGTTGCTAAAAAATTTGGATATTATTTTAATTCCTTAATACTATGTATAGTGTGTAATGGAATAACGCGTTTTAATGAACTGTAGATAATACACTGTCTTATTCATGATTTAGGGCTTCCGTTATATATGAAACAAGTTGTGCCCGCGACTCCGTCCACGCGGAACTTAATGTAAAACAGAGTGACCAATAAAATCATCTGAATGTATATAGTCCATTTACTGATCTACTTTTCTCTCGTACTTAGGATGCGTCGACATTAAAATTACAATAACTTTTGATAGAGTGAACCGATTTTAATAAAACCAAGACTAACTGTTACTCAAGGATATGCTTTATGAAGTTTAGCAGTGACGCGTTTTCAAACACACACACAGATAGACAGGCAGAGAGACAATTCTATAAATGGTTGAAATGTATTTTATTACTTATTCCAAGACACCTGCAACAATTTTTTTCGCAAAAATTTAAAAGTACAGACAAGTTAGATTTACATTCTTATTATATGTATAGATAGATTGAAGGCTTTCCGTTATTTATGTACTAATTATTCTTTACCGATAAAATATATTAATTAATAAAGTTATTATTAGCGCAGTTATATAACATTTCTGCACTAAAGCCTTATAAAAAGACTTTGTCACAGAAAACTTTATGACGTAAAATAGTAAAAAAATGCGATTAAAATTACATCGATTTCGACGGAAAAACTATAACTCTGTACTAACTACGTCATTAGTATCGGTCTAGTGTTCTGACGTGGAGAATAACTTACTCAACAAGGAATGTTATTAATAAAGAAAAACAAACTGAATGCAAAAACATTCCTACTTAAATAAGTTATATAAAGAATGAGCTGTCTGTTCGGTTGAGTGTTAAAACAAAACACATTTTTATCCGTGCTCTCTTTTTGGTTTACAGGCGTCATATTTAGATGGTATATAGGTTATGTTTATAGCACAATTAACAGGAATTGATGTATCAAACCCAAACACGTTCATTTTGTACTAAAAAAAATGCGTGTAAGTATGTTAAGATGTCGCGAATTTGTAAAGAGTATGTTAGTTCGTAAAAAAATATATTTAAAAAAAGTCGTGATGGTCTGGTGGTTTAACCAGTGGAATATCAAGCCGATATTCGCAAGTTGGAACCCCGGCAACCAGCGAATTTTTCATATATACTCCTGTACGCAATTAACTAATAATTTTTTCAGTGTAAAATATAAAGAAAAGAAAAAATAAATTCATCAAGCATTTGTTGAAACAAACACGATCAGTATATTATACTAGCGGGCTCGGCGGGCGTTGTCCCGCCCTGATAATAAAAAATACCTTGACAAATAATATACCTAAACCTTGCTCATGAATCATTTTATCTACTGGTGAAAACTGCAGGGAAATCCATTCTTTAGTTTTTGAGTTTATCGCGAACAGACAGACAAACAGACGTGCTAGAGGACTTTGTTTTATAATATGTAGCGATTATTCCCATCGAAGTATCTAAAAATCGTAAAGATTAACAACAAATATAAAATGTGTTTGCTTTATTTATAGAAAATAATAATTATCCGGTGCATAACCAAATATAGAGTCATATCATGTTCTCTCTCGAAATAGTTATTAAATGAGCTATAAATTCTCGGTAATTTTTATATTACACTTGAAATATATTTAATACATGATTATTACAGTATATCAATTATAAATAATTGGCATGTTACATAATATCCACCTAGCGACCAACGTTTGTAACGTACGAGTCAACAGAAGTGGCTCGTGACGTCCTCCCAACCCAATTATCAAGGTTCATGTTAACATACTCGTATTGTTATCATTCGCGGATTCACCTTGGATTGTTTTACTTCTTGTCGAATTACTTTGCCGCAGTTTTTGATAGCCCTTATGTAATACTAATTGTAGTAAAAAGTCGTGAACATGTTTATAGTTTGATTTCATTTCGAGAGAATTTGGAATTGTTCAGAAAATGATACAATCACTCATATTGGAGACATACGGAATTATAGAATCACTACATATGGAATCGTTTTGTACTAATCCTTATACTAAACCCAGTTGTTCTTTTGGGAAGAGATTTTTGTACGTCATAAGACAGCAGTGGTTAATGAATAAAGAAATTAAACACTAGGGTTATTATCGGAATGTTGCCGACATTAAACAACGTATTTCAGCCCCATTTTAAGGAGCTACATGCCATATTCCTTAGGGAAATGTACTACTTAACCCACTCCATAACTCTCCACAACTATTGTACACGTCAAGAAGATTGTAGGAATCCTTTAAATTTTTGTGATTTCATTAGGGTTTAGAATATAAAAATGATCATTCTGTCAATAAGGAAAAACGTGAGTTTGAAACAGCGATGTAGCATCATGTCTAAAAGTGCCCTAGAACACTCCTCATTTTTCAATACATTTTTGCCCAACAGTGAACCATTTATGACTGATATTACGGTCATTGTGATTGTCCATAAAGCCTCGTCTCTAATTACGTATACATTTGCTCCTCCAAAAATGCTTTGTATAATAGGAATTGTTCCAAAAACGTCAAAAATCGAATCACAAGCTGCTTTAAATAGCCCAGAAGTAAGCTACAACCTGCTTTAAAAAGCTCAGAACTGAGCCACAACCTGCCACAGAAACTCTTAAAATATAATAAATATATCTATATCAAGTCATTGTGGCGGACTTTCCAGAGTTTATTCGATATAAAGTAATTTAACGTGGCAATATAGTAGAGCGTCCAACGGAGCACTGATAAGGGCGCCCGATTAAAATGAATCACAGCGGTCTCGCTAATTGGCCCGGCAGGCGGCTCATCCAATTAGTCCGGACTTAGAATCCCGTGCCCGCAGGCCGCCGCTCCGGGACCGCCCCGCTCTAATCAACTTTTGCACTAATACACCAACCTGTACTGCACTCACTGACTCTCCGTACCGCACAATCGAATATTATTTGTCGCAATCTTTTGATTTATTTTTTGTTCTGGAATATTTGTTGATATTATACCTAGATATTTGTCATTGTTCACGATTATTTTGAACTAGTTGCCCGTTAGAAAATTAGATATTTCCTTTACAGGTACGACCGTCTAATGAAATAAAATCACAATCGAACAATTGAAGTGAATCTGTCAATATTTTTGAATAACTTCCTATCGCCTTCTGACTCACTCAATCTCTTTTTTATATACAGGTTTTTAAATCTATTTTGCACTTTGCCTCATGATCTTTCAAACATTCTCTTTCATACAAACCTTGTCCTGACAATTATTACAACAAAAAAGATTTAGCCTAATATTTAGCCGTTCTGGGAACAAGCGAACAAACGTATAAACGATGTTAGTTATTATATTAATTTATACTTGTAAAGAATCTTGTTTACTTGATCAGATATGAAGCATAAGATACCCCAAATACATAATGTCAAAATTCAAAATAAAGAGACTATCACTACGTCATGTGAAGCAAAACTATAGAACTTGTGAAAAAGTTTTTCCTCTTGGAATATGAAATCGTAAATATGTGAGGCACGGTCATTTATATTTTACGTCCTCGTACTACACAGTTTCCCACGGATATCTACACTAAACGCGACTCAGGCGGAACATTTCAGTATTATAGACATTTTTGTAGTATATATATTAAAATCAAGACCATAATTAAGTTTATTAAGGCATTAGACACGTAAAGAAACTGGTACACTAAGAACTTTTCACCTAACTCATATAGATTGTATCCTATAAATATAGATAAACATGGAGTCTTTATTGAATCGATTTAAGCAATACTTTCGACTATTTATCTAGGTTACATATCATTACGATTAAAGATTTACCCGGGTAAAGTCGTAGTGAAAAAATTACAACAAAAAAAATAAGCAGCTGTCAAAAATTTTGCTAGTTGAACATGTAATTCCTATTTGCACAAGAATTAAAGTTACAACGTACTTGCGATAGAACTTTGTTCATATACTGCGTTATATTACATATTTCAATATAAATCAGTATATTATTTTGTTAGATTACTTACAAAATTATTTCCAAACTTCAATATGTCAATCGTTGCGCCTATGGATTACATTAACGAAGTAATTTCCGAATGTGTAAATATTAATTTATAATTGATCGTGGAACGATGATTTGATATACGAAACGTAATGAAATCAAATTAAAACCGCTATTGAAAATCCGAAATCTAGTTGAATTTAATTTCCTTAACAATAATTATAATTACGTAAAGCTGTTTGTTAGTGGGGCGCGGTAGACGGCGCGGCGCGGCTCGACGCGGCCTCCCGTCAGCCGTGATTCCGTATAATTTCAGACGAAACGTTTTGGAATGTTGATGGAAACCCAGTTGTTTAGAGACGGTGAGAAGCGTCGCACCGAGTAACTAACTACAGCCAAAGTCTTCGCGAAGCTTTAATGACATCGCGACACGGCGCGCGGCGGGACGATGCGGGGCCGGGGCTCGCGTGCGCACTTCTTGTTATTTCTTTATTACAAAAGGAGTGCCTCATTAATTTGGCAACCCCTCGGGGTTGAGTCGCGAACCCTTGACCTCGTTCGCGAGAGCCGCGACGCAGAATTGAAAATCTTACGCACCTATCTAATACATAATTAACGAACGTCATTACTGAGTAATGGATATCTCTCGCTGAACTTCGAACTCGTCTCGTTATGTCTCTTGTACTTTAAAGGACGTGCCGAATTGTATGTTATCTATTTATTATTTTAATAATTTTAGTTGGATTTTATTTTGATACTTCGCGTTCTTTTACACATTTAGGAGTGCTAACTCCTGTCGGAATACAGAAAAAATTAAAGAAAATGTATAGTTTTATTATGTATTAATAATGTCTATAAATTTAATACTGAAGATAGTTTTAAATTGCTGTAAATTCGATCTACATAGTGTGTGAAGAAAATATTTATTTAATCTACACAAACATACATCAATGAAATATATAAAAAAATGTGCTGAAAATTCTATTAAAATAAAATTGAACCAAAAAGTTTTACGCTGATAACAAAATCTTCTCTAAAGCTTAAAAATGACGTAATAAATTGTTCTTGCATGAGGTGAATATATCCTATTCCAACATACATATGATAGACTACAAGCACTACAGTGCTGTTGTTCTAATATGGCTGGTATGTTTCAATGCAACAGGGCCCGTTCCGAGATTTGCTAGCAAACATGCAGTTTCAGAATACTTACGAAAGATTCTAGCTTCATGCCGGTCACCGCATGCAATTTATTTGCAAAATCGAGGCTAATTTTCGTATTACTATTTCAAATACCAACAAAAAATTTCACAAGTTCTTAGATGTTAGAAAACCGGGGCTATTTCAATATCATTGATTCTGGTGTTCAAAGCCGTGAATCGAAACATTAAAAAAAATGAGTGTAACCGTCGCACGCGATTGAAGTAATACTTCTTTGGCGTTATAAGATATGGTGATTAAGTTAAAGATAAATACATCATATAAGAATTTAAAAAGGCATTTATTGATGATGTAACACTAGTAATATATACATTTATTATCGTCGACCACTATAAATTTTAAAACAATAATTTAATTACTATCATACTTCCTTCATGAATCACTTTATCTACTAGTGAAAACCGCATGAAAATCGGTTAAGTAGTTTTTGAGTTTATCGCGAACAGAAATATTTTCTGTGTAATTTAAGTTCCGAATTAGCTGATAGATGGCACTACAAATGATAAAGTTTTGATTTCATTTGTTACTTACTTTCATTGAAACCAGATGGCAGCACGGTCACGCGCCTATATATATACAATTCATTCTATTGTATGATTTTTATTATTATTCAATTAAAGTTTTTTTTTTCAAAAGTATTTGATTGATTTGTTTATAAAATATTTATTGACAAAATCAAATATATTTAAAAACCGGACGGTACAGAAACGTGACGCCACATAGCCGTAAAGGATTTCCGTTGTATTGTCGTCCAGTTACCTCCAGTCCCGCCTAAAGAAGTTTTACTTCAACAATATTACATACAAAGCGATGTATTGAGAAATAACTGAGGTATTTATATTTTATAATTTTTCGTTTAATGAGTATACGAGTTCATTGTTTTGTCTTTACAGATTAGTCAATTCGCTATTTTACTGTCCATATATAGAAATAGTTACGGGATTGATAATAATTTAATAATAATATATAATAATTGATAAAAAACATGAAAGCAGAAGCGAGAAGAACAACTCAACATGAAGGTGGAAAACCAAATTGATTCTCTTTGAAGATTTTTATGCTTATAGCTTATCTTAATATATATATTTCTTGTGTGCGTGTGTATGTGACTGAACTCCTCCTAAACGACTGGACCGATTTTGATGAAATTTTTTGTGTGTGTTCGTGGAGATTCGAGAATGGTTTAGATTCACAATTGGACCCGGCAGGTGGCGCTGCGATCGACTTTTAGGATTTTTTTTGTTTTCAAGGCAGGACAACGTCCGCCCGGTCCGCTAGTCTTTATATATACAATTATTCTGTCGTGTGTATCTGACTGAACTCCTCCTAAACAGTTGGACTAATTTTGATAAAATGTTTTGTGTGTGTTCAGGTGAATTCGAGAACTGTTTAGATTCACAATTGGACTCGGTAGGTGGCGTTGTGGTCTCATTCTAGGATATTTTTTTATTACCAGGACGAGACTACGTTCGCCGGGCCCGCTAATAGTTATATATTATAATTCGCCACTAGACCATATTAGGTATATTGTAATCAGGTTTATATTATGATATAACGCAGACGAAGTTGAATCTATACTAATATTATAAAACTGAAGAGTTTCTTTGCTTTTAATCTTAGGAACTACTGGTCCAATTTGAAAAAAATATTTCAGTGTTATATAGCTTATTTATCGAGGATCGCTATTATATTAAGCCATCACGCTAAGACCAATAGGAGTGGGGTACCAATGACGAATGTTTTAAAATCGGGCTTAACGTATGTATTATTTAAAAGGCTTGTCACCTTCTACGTAAACGAAGTTGCGAGTCAAAGCTAACGTTAGTCCAAAGTAACTATTCCACGCGAACGAAGTCGCGGACAGAAGCTAATACATACATAAAGCCGTGTTTCTTTTATTGCCTTCTCACATCTTAACATAAGTAAATACATTTACCGAACGGTTTAATATAATTTTCTCGATAACAAGCCGACTTCAAACAGTTTACGATTAATATATATTTCGGTGGAGTTCAACGTCGCCGCGGCCCATGCCTGTAACGAGGTGGGCCGCACTCGTCCGGTCCGGTCGGCGCTGCGGAAAATTCGGCCAAAACTGACGCGCGTGAAAATTTAATGAACGGCCGGACGCTAGTTAACTAAAAGGTAAAGTGCACCCTCTCGACGTGTTCGGTAAATATTAATAGTGAGTGCTCGCGTGGACCATTAAAAATGCACGATTCCGCGGACACGGGGGTACGTTACTGCGAGCCTACATCGCCTTCGCAGCGTCGCGTCTGTCCGACTCCATTAAACTTTTTTCATAAGTTTCTTTCAATTAAATTGGATCTTAAGCTTATTCGTTTATCAGTTAACATATGACGTCATAAACGCAAATGCAGAAAAAATGTTTTAATTTTTTTCTACTCTACAAAAAAAGGCTGGTATTGTACTCGTTTGGGCCTAAAAATCGAATTCATGAACAAATCGCATTTCAATTATAATATTCAAACATATTTATAAGACATTACATACCGCAATGTATTGCAATATGTAGGTCAGGTCCTGTTTTGACTCAGTTAGACTTAAGTTTTTTTGATAACGATGTGGTTCTACAATAATTAGTTCAAGCACTGTGTAAAGAAGTTCTATTGTTAAAAGGTATATAGTTTTAGAAACTACTTGTTTTATAAACACTACGTGTGAAGCGATAGTGTGTATTTTTTTTACCGTTGAGAAATGGGGCAAGGGGTGTGGTATTTATGTTTTTGCGTCTGTACATAAAATATGCTGTTAAGATAATAATTAATGTAGACGAATTCGCAAGAATCTGCTAGTAAAAAAATAAAAAAGAAAGATAAACCGAATGGGGTTTCTTACCAGTTCTTCTCGATGACTGCGATGATGATGTTCTCCGTTCATAATTTGCCTATTAAGGATTCAATTGGAGAAAGTATCTGTTTACTTTTGACTTCTCATTATTATTAACTAGCGAGCCCGGCAGACGTTGTCCCGCCCTCATTTAGAAAAAACCCTTGACAAATTATATACCAAAACGTTCCTCATGAATTTCTTTATACACTGGTGAACCGCATAAAAATCCGTTCAGTAGTTTTTGAGTTTATCACGAACAGACAGACAGACAGACGCGATAGGGGACTTTGTTTTATACTATGTAATGATGCGTCGTTGACATAGTTTTTTTTTTCTAAGTGAATATACGCTGTTGACCTGACGAGCCTTTACAGCTTCACCGGACTTGCATTAACATAGATCCATCTCACTATTATATAAATATACCCTCCTTTTATATTCTATAAATTTGTGCTCACATTTTGCTATGCAACACAGTACTCTCAACAAATCGGAGGAGCGAGTATAAACATGTTTTAACGCCGTATATTTTCTCGCTATCGCGCCTTTGTTATCCAATTTGTACAATAAAAAGCGAAACAACATCGAACTTGGTCCGGCCGGTGCTCAGTACGGCGCGAGAACGTATCTGCTACAAGTTTCACAATCCGAAACGTTTTAAACTCTTACGGACGCTATTAAGGATAATAGAAAATGTCTAACTCGAACGATGAGTCGAGAAATTATGTGCGCGTCTGCTGTGATCTAAGTGTGACTTTTATATGCATTTCAGTTATCAGTTCATTTTCTAGGGTAGCGTATTTGATTTTAATCTCACAGAGAATTCAATATCAATTGTGATAATTTTCAATAGATATTTTCTCAATTTAGATAATCTATATATATTTTTTTTTACCTTAATTTTGATAATTTACGGTCCTCGTCAATCTTTTTAGCCGCTCTGAATATAGCTTTTAAGGTCGAGTTGTATTACAAAACAAAGTTAAAATATTATTGGAGGAATCTAAAATTGACATTTATTTTTGCCGTTGTGTTTAGTTGTCTCGATGTTTTATACACAATATAATCATTACATAGTATAAAACAAAGTCCCCTACCGCGTCTGTCTGTCTGTTCGCGATAAACTCAAAAACCACTGAACGGATCTTTATGCGGTTTTCACCAGTGAATAAATTGATTCACGAGGAACATTTTGGTATATAATTTGTCCAGGATTTTTTTTATAATCAGGGCGGGACAACGTCTGCCGGGCCCGCTAGTACGAATTTATATCTAAATGTTCGTTCTGTGCAATTATATTTAGAGCGGTCAAAAAGTAGGGCGAGAACTGTATGTAGGAGTTGTTAATCTTTACTAATATTATCTGTTACAATTTCATATTTTAACACGTTATCAGGGATATATAAAAGCACGTAGGGTACCTTTTATTCAGAAAGAATGTACTGCTTCCGATGGTATAGGTTAAATTTACATTAAAAACCAAGGAATATACAAAAAGAAACGATACAACTACTCGTATTTGGTGATTATTGGCTCTGTGTTATTTATAAACAAGCGGGCCCGGCGAATGCTGTCCCGTCCTGACAATAAAAAATCTTGCAAATTATATACCTAAATCTTCTTTATATACTGGTGAAAACCGCATGTAAATCCGTTCAGTAGTTTTTGAGTTTATCGCAAACAGACAAACAGCCAGACGCATTGTTTTATACTATGTAATGATGCGTTGAAATTATTTCATCAAAGTAAGTAGATTTTTAATACGAAAAACATAACGATAGAATGGTTTTTTCCTAATAATTGATTTAAATTCTATTATTACGAGGAATGAAGTCATCTCCACAGCTGACTAATGTACATAGCTACAATGACAGGTTCGAAACCGCTACGAAGCCAAAAGAACGAAAGACAAATTAATTATCAAATTCTAAATTTTACTGTTTAAAGTTTAATAAATACTCGTTATAACAGAGTCTGGTTACTTGTAAATTGTTTAGAGGTCTGCCTATTGTTTGCTTTATAACTTTAATTACATCTTCTGAAAGTAAATCACATTTAGTTTGTTGTTATATTAACTTGTAATAATACCGAACGGCGTATAATATTGATTTTACATTTTAAAAATAAACCGTCGCAAAACTTAATATCCACATAATTAATTATCCACATAAAAGATTTTTTTTCTCGTACTGACTACGCTATTGCCCTAGCAAGGCCTTAACAGTTTCACCGGACTACTAAGGCGAGCGTTTAATGCTCAGTCGATTTTATTTTGACAACTAGCACAAGGGTGCACGGCCTAGGTTACGCAAAACCGCGAATCTAACTGAAATAACCTAAGTTAAGCTACACATACAATGTATTATTATACATGTATGAGTTAGTAATATATACATGTGTCCCAACATGTATACCTCAGTAACTCGTACATGTATTTCGGAATTGAGGATTATGACTAGTTTTTATGTCTGTGGTCAGTAAATATAGAGATGTAACAACAATCTGGTACAAAATTTCGCAACTTTTCATTCGATCAACACAAGATCGTGAACCGCGGTTGGCGCGTTCCGTCGGTCGGGTAGCGCGTTACGCGTGCCCTGTGTTCGTGACGCTGAGGTATGAATAAGCAATGAGCGCCCGCGCACGCGACACAATAAACGAGCGCGGCGCACGCGACGCCGCCCGCCTTAGCCGCCTCGCCACCTCACCGCCCGCCCTAATTTATTACCGCCCGCCCAGCCAAACGTACACTATCACTCTTATATCTTACCTTGCCATATCTCTGCGCGCTCGACCCCGTATTTATTGCGCTCGTATTAGACGAATTATCTTTTCCTGTTTTTAACCTATTAATGCTGTGAATTCTCACACCGCTTATTATTTTTATAGGGTTGCTATATTTCTTTCTTATCGTGTTTACATCATTTTATAAAATGTAACCTGAACTATCTCCACGTTTCATTTGGTATCAGATTTTATTATATCAATTCACATATCTTTATATTATTGGGCGTAATATTTAACAAGCACTTAATGTATTTGTTATTTTGTTTACACAGACCTATATTATTAGCGATATATTTTCGAATATTATTATGAATACTGTACGGCAAATTGAATAATACTTATTAAACGACGGATACTAATTTACATGTTAAAAAAAACAATACACCTAAGGTCCGTTGCATAGTACTTAGGTAATACATTCAGAATATTTTTATATTTAAATTATTATTTTTTTATTCTGTTTGAACAATTGACAATTATGGCTAACCTTCTGAGAACTTTAATAATCATGATAGTAATATAAAGAAAAAAAAAATTTGAGGTTCCTATACACATATTCATGTCGTACAGAGCAAAAAAAAACATTTCAAATGAATCGCAATTCAATTAGAAATTAATTAAGATCAAAACTTGCAAACTTTATGTCGACGATCCACAGTGAGTATAGTTATTCGATATATACAAGATCAAATTGATTGTACACAAACAAACAAATAGCAATCGAGGAGATCTCGTCACATGACGTGGAATCGTCTCAGGCACAATATCGTCCGTCGAGCGTATGTTTGCGGACCGCTCCACGCGTCGCCGCTTGCTACTATTAAATTATTTAGGCCCGGTCCTTGCATTGTCTCGCGAAAGTCCACCGTCAGTTGCCGTACTGGGCCACGTGAGGCCAACCCGCCCGCACCCGCCGGTAAACAGTCGTTACAATGTAATAGAAATGTACCGAATGTGTGGATATTCGAGTCGTTTTGTATTGAGTTAGTGCCGAACGCGTCCGTGTTTGTTCAACTAGTTAATAGGATGGTGCGCTGCGGCGGCGTTGGAATACTGCGGACCGTTTTCTGTTTAATTGTCTGACTTGAAATGTATCTATAAGTTTGTTTATCCACTATTTTTTTTTAAATTTAATATACTGCCATAATACAATGGTTAACTATTTGACTTTCAATATTGAAATAAGTAATATACTGAGCACAGAAAAATCCTTTAGAAAATCCTATGTTTTCTTGGAGAAATAAAAGACAAAATGTAGAATATAATATGATATGGCGGAGTTGCTATTGACCTGCGTCCGTACTATTGACTATACCAGGGCAGTTACTATTGACCTGTGTCCATACTACTGACTATAACGGGGGAGTTAATATGGACTGGCTACTATTTGTCACGTTCTGTGATCCCATTGGTTGGAGGTATCGGCTGTTTATGCATCTTGATTGTTATTGGCTTCAATATTGGCTGAATGGTTTTATAAAGCAACCAATGACGAGACACTGGGCATCATCGCTCAGACAGTTACAAGTCGTAGCTGCATTCAGTGTACCATTTCTATATCGGCCATTTTTTTATTCGCTTGGTCTAAGTGACTATGGATATAGATGGACTGGTATGGAAGCCAATATCGATGACGTCATACTTTCACATAGACGCCATTTTATCTCTGCCCCGACATATATAATTAAGATATTTTTTTTCACCGCTAGATTTTTCCTCGAATCTGGGCTCGTTGATTTTCAGATATCTTTAAGTATAAAATATGTAAAATAAGATTTTAAAAAATCTTTGTGAGAAACAAAGAGTTGAGATATTTTCGCTATACAAACGAATCTGAACAATAAAATAACTTTCAACTTAAATGATGAGTATTTTACCTATAAATCTGTACGCGGCTGGAGTCGCGCGTCCGCCTCGACTGACCCCGATCGTACCCTTGACCTCGACACCTTTCACCTTTACGACCTTTAATTACAGTTTACAATACCATGTTATTTCTTTGTTTATACTCGTTTCTCTCTTAGAAACATCTTTGCACGGAATATCCAACAGATAATTGTGATTATTTTTAAGAATAATGATAAATAACTATTAATTATTAGTCTTTTCCGTGGTAAAGTCTGTGTTTTTCAGTATATTCAAGACGAACTGTGCCACACGGTTTCGCTTGTGTTTAATCGTACCGGTCTTCAAGCCCTGCACGGCGCGTATTACTTTTTGGTATTCACTTAGCTCATTTGCTGACCTACATTCTGTGTGGTAACTGCTCCGCTCCTAAGGGTTGTAGCGTGATGCTTAGATAACCTACAACGTTATTCAATACACAAATTATAAATTGCAACAATAAACAATGTGACTGTTAATTCCGAAAAAAGTGCATACAAAAACAATCTCACTTTTTTAATATTAGTGTAGGTGAAAATAAGCTTATATTTTTCTCCAAGACAAAGACTATGTCTACGCCTCGAACAAAAGTAACGTTCAAAACCGGCCGCAAAAACTCCCCAAATTCAACCTTACCTAAATGATTTAAAGTTGTTTTTACAAGGACGCAAGCGACGCGAGACTATAGTTATGCGATAAACTTATCATTTTGCAAATTCAACTTTACGTGAATGATTTAAACTTGTTTTTACAAGGACGCAAGCGACGAGAGACTATAGTTATGCGATAAACTTATCATTTTGCAAATTCAACTTTACGTGAATGATTTAAAGTTGTTTTTACAAGGACGCAAGCGACGCGAGACTATAGTTATGCGATAAACTTATGATTTTGCAAATTCAATTTTACGTGAATGATTTAAAGATATTTTTACAAGGACGCAAGCGACGCGAGACTATATTTATGCGATAAACTTATGATTTTGCTAATTCAATTTAGTGAATTCTTATGTTATGATATATATTGAAAATGGAAGGTTTTAAGGCGCAGCGCGCGGCTGTGCGATAACTTATTTTGCAAATTCAACTTTACGTGAATGATTTAAAGTTGATTTTACAAGGACGCAAGCGGACTTGTAGCGATAAACTTATCATTTTGCAAATTCAACTTTACGTGAATGATTTAAACTTGTTTTTGCAAGGACGCAAGCGACGCGAGACTATAGTTATGCGATAAACATATGATTTTGCTAATTCAACTTTACGTGACTGATTTAAAGTTGTTTTTACAGGGACGCAAGCGACGCTAGGTTATTTGAAATGACTACATAATGCCACTCATTTTGGTGTGCCTGCTGTGAGACGTTAAGTGTGCATCTTGTGTTTTTGTATATCAATGTTTATTGCAATTAATAATACCGAGCGCAGGTTGTGTATATATAAAACTAGCGGGCCCGGCGGACTTTGTCCCGCTCTGATAATAAAAAAAAAACTTTGACAAATTATATACCCCAACGTTCCTCATGAATGACTTTATCTACTGGTGAAAAGGCATGAAATTATCGCGAACAGATAAACGTGACAGAGGGCTTTGTTATATGATATGTAGTGATATATACTATTCATGGAATAGCCGTGGGCACGCCAGTGAAGTTTTTGATGTCCTCTGATTATGAATATTTTGAAGACAACGAGAACAAAATGCTGTATTTATTATATATGCCCGCTTTAAATATAAATCAATTCTAAATTTATATTTTATAGGGAAATAATAGGCGGAAGAGTATCATAGTGTAATAGTTTCAAAGTACTAAACATTATAAGCGGGTAATACGTCACCCACACGAAAATACTCATGTTTAATTAACGCCATCCCTAATTCATAATCCGACAGTGATAAATTAGATGGTTCCGGTCGTTAGTAATTAGGTACGCAATTATCGCGGCCCGTTTGAATTTATTAATACTGGAAGTAGATAGGCTCTCGTGTTCCTGATTTATTAATCGCGTGCCTGTATTTCGATTGTTTTAATCGATATTACATATCTATGTTACAGCACTAGGGTTGTCATATATACTTTCTAATAATGGATTCGTTGTACGTTAATTCGAGTAGTGTGCATTTTCTGTGAATGAACGTAAATAATTTTAAAAGGTGTGAGCCATCGAGGGACGGGAAACATCGAAATTATTTTATACAGGTTTAATAGGTCCTATGCTTAAAAGAATAGCTTAAGTCAGAAAAGAAATATGCCATAATCAAAAATAGAATATTAAAAAAAAATTACAAGAAAAAAATGATTGTTTTTTCAATAAACATTTATACTCATTATCAGAGATTTCGTAATGAACTGTAAAAGACAAGAATTTATCAATGTAAGTGGTCACAAAATGCAGTTGAAAGCCAATTTTGTTTTTAAATTTTAACTTTTTCTTACTTTACAAATTTTAGTAAATATCCTAGGCGATGTGTTTTAAGACGAATGTTTGATCACAATTTCAACTGTTATCAAGATACTATGATAATACTATCAGCTTATTACGGGAACTCACTCTGAAGTTCTACTGTGAAAACAGTGATATAACCGAATTGAAGCATCAAAAATTGCTCTTTTACAATACGAATGGTTGATCAACTTTCTCATTATTTAGAAATCTCTAGTTTGATGTCTACCATATGTATGTATAAACTCAGTTTTAATAAAAACGGTAAGATCCCATCCCGGTACAATTATTAAGCAATAAGCGCATACCGCAGCCACGAGGGCGAATGTTATTGGTATTCGTGTACGGCTATTTAATTTACCACCTGGCTCAATGGCGAAACGATTGCCGGCCGCCTAATTATATTTTAATCGTGGCCGGACCCACCCCCACGTTACCCCACGCTCGTAGGCTCCTACCACTAATTCATTCGTGCGACACGGCCACTATGTAAACTCTATAGTCTGTTTATTCTCATAGGAGAGTTTAGGTCTCCTAAAGCAATACCGACGCTTAAACATATTAACCAAAGCGTTTACGGGAAGGGTTTAATTATGCACTTTACGTTCCCGACTACAATCGCGTCAAGTTAATTAAGTTTCGCCCGTTTACTCTTTACTTGGATTGTCGCTTTCGAATGCTATTATATTTAACGCGATAAACGTTTTGTTTTCTATAAAAGATATTCATTAAATGAGTTCGATTGTAGGAGGTGGAATATTATTTTGAAGTGAAAGCTTCTTTAGGCGCGTTAGGCGATATTTTTTTGGCACGAGATAAACTTATGATTTCGTGTCACCACATGTTAGTAAGCGTGACCGACCGTATTGCGCTTGCGCGGCTTACGTCAGACTAGGGACGCGATATAATTATTGCTCCGAGTGCCAACACATGTAAAAACCAGATTAATCTTAATGATTTCAAGAAACAAAATCTGACATTTAAATATTGTCATTCACACTACATTACATAATATAAAAAATCAAAAGTGAACACATTTGTTGCATTGTTTTGAGTTTTCACTTCTGTCGGCAGTCCTTCTGACTACTTTTTTTTATTATTGACGCCTATTTTTCCTTTAATATCCTGTTTTTCCTAAGATTATCAAATTAATTTCTTTGACGTGACTAGTAAACGTAACATAACGTTACAAAGTAACGTCCAGTATAATATTAAATTAACTTCTGTTTTAGATGAATTTGTTTGTTACTAAATCAATATTTAATAGTTCTCTGTATCGTTAATGCATTGTTTGACTTATTATTATTATTTGTCTTCATTTAATTTAGGAACTTAGGTTCACAAAGAACAAGCCAGCCCCTTAATATGTAAACGTAAGTTTAGCGTGTTTTCCATTTAGGATCACATCGTCATTATACACATACGCGGTCCTCTCATCACACCATAGACAAGACCTTATAGGTATATATACTAACCAGCTCCTGCCCACAACTTCGTTCGCGTGAAATAGTTACTTTGGGCTAACGCTAACACGCAGTGGAAGCTCTCAAAAGGAAAGAATAAACAATTTTGAAACATTCTTCGTTGGTGCTCCGCTCTTATTGGTCTTAGCGTGATGATATATATAGCCTAGATATAGCCTATAGGTGACCTTATAGGTATATATACTTAGTAGCTCCTGCCAACAACTTCGTTCGCGTGGAATAGTTACTTTGGGCTAACGCTAACACGCAGTGGAAGCTCTCAAAAGGAAAGAATAAACAATTTTGAAACATTCTTCATTGGTGCTCCGCTCCTATTAGTCTTAGCGTGATGATATATATAGCCTAGATATAGCCTATAGGTGACCTTATAGGTATATATACTTAGTAGCTCCTGCCAACAACTTCGTTCGCGTGGAATAGTTACTTTGGGCTAACGCTAACACGCAGTGGAAGCTCTCAAAAGCAAAAAATAAACAATTTTGAAACATTCTTCGTTGGTGCTCCGCTCTTATTGGTTTTAGCGTGCTAATATATAGCCTATAGCTTTCCTCGATAAATGAGCTATCTAACACTGAAAGGATTTTTCAAATTGGACCAGCAGTTCCTGAGTTTCAGCCAAACAAACAAACCCTCCAGCTTTATAATAGTAGTATAGATATAGATAGAATCTATACTACATAGATAGAATTCATTTATGATACTAGTCCGGTGAAGCTGTTAAGACCTTGCTAGGTCAATAGCGTAGTCAGTTCGAAAAAAAAATGACATTTATAATTTCAATTTACTAACCTGTAACAGGGGGTAGAGCCACGCTGAAGCTATTACTCGTTTCAGCATGAATGGGTCGGCTCGCCCGGGGTAGTACCACCTTCTAACAGAACACCGACGTGAAGTAACAGTGCTTGCATTGTTGCGTTCCGTTCGGTCAGTGAGAGCGCCGGAGGCCCAACTCCCTTCCCCTTCCCTCTTCCCTTCCCCCCCCCCCCCCCCAACACAGGCTGGCAACGCACTTGCGACTGCTCTGATGTTGCAAGTGTCTATGGGCGGCGGTGATCACTTAACATCAGGTGACCCACCTGTTCGTTTGCCTCCTATGATATACAAAAAAAAATAGTTTAATGAAACATTTATTCTTAAGAAATACTGATGTCAATTTTGGACAATTTTTGAATTAAAAAACCGTAATCTATCTATTTGTGTATAATGGAAATACGCCTTTGAACCTTAATCACGTAAAAAAACTATTTAACATATTGGCATATGACTAACACCATACAATGCGGGATTTTTTGGAGATTTTGGAGGTTCTAGGTTACTAATTTTTTTGGATTAAATTGACCTTTTACCAATGATATCTAACGAAGCGGGCAAGAATTAATTAGTCCTATACAAGGACAATGATTATTAAAATCGTCTGGGATAAAGAAAACTAATATAATTACAATAGAAATGAGATCAATAAGTGCACCAGTTTGCCTCGACGTTGCCATCGGGCTGAGTGTTGTTGGAATTGAATGCCACATAGGACAATTATATTATCTTTGTGATCGACCGTTTGTTTTGAGTCCGGTTGTATTTTGTATCGGTTAATTGTATTTATATAGTCCTGCGGGACTTGATCGATCTAGTACGAGGTGCGTGTATTGTTTTAAAAAGTGTGGCAATTATTTTATATATAGTAATAGAAGAAGGAAAAACGTTCTGTACCTTTTTCTCCTCTGTTATTCGGTTTTTTTTTTATATTCAGTAGCTATTGACCAGTGGTATGCTTTTTTTTTAAATAACAATGCGTAATACTAACGTGGAATATATAAAAAAATATTTTCTTTATTTCCAAATATACTATTAGCGATTTCAATGAAAGTGAAACATGCTGTATATTGATAATTAATAAACAAAATCGTTTATAATATAATTTTGAAGTTAAGCTATTCTTGTACCATATCTTTAGTTGCAGCGGTCTTATAAAGTTCAATAAATATTAAAGTTGGCACATTGTTAGAGCGCTGTGCACGCGAGCCGCTGCCACGAACTATGCCAATTGTGTTACGGCTTTTGTAAGCTGTATTAACAATGAAACTATTAATACAGCGAGAAACATACCGCGACAAATCAATTCACAACACCATGCATAGTTTCCTTTATGTTTGAATATTTTAACTATTGCCTGTGTTTTGGCTTCGTTTAGCGGTCAGTATATATGCGGTCAGGCGATATTTTTACCAATATGCACTTCCAAGATAGTACAAACTCGTCGTAAAAAGGATACAGTTCTTTGAGGCTCAAACACATCAAAATATTATAGTTAATCGTAACTGGCAGCATATAAAAGAAACTTAGTTTTAAATTATCTATGTGTCGTCAATTTTATATTTATTGGTTTGTCTTTATTTCTATAATATGTCAATGGGATTAAGTATCTCTTGACTCTTCTATATTATATATCTTCTATATATAAATAGGCAGTGTGGATACAGTTAAAAATATCTCCCTCCACTGTTTCCCAGCCGATTTTCTCCATTTTTTTTTATTTTGTAGCTATTGACGGAACTTATTGTTAGTAAAGTTTTTTTTCTCTATGATCGAAGTGTAACCACTGGACGAGCACTCGCAAATAATTAAAATATTATTTTTATATCCGTTATATGGCACAAAACTACATAATCTATCAGACAATTCAAAACGGTTTTTTTTGTAAGGTTCTAAGGCTACTTATTTTTTGGTTTCTATTGCCTTTTTAATGTCCAATGTAAGATCTTTTACCTTAAAATAAAATATATCTACAAAGATTACAAATTTACAGAGAAACGCCATGCATACTTTGACCTTTACGTGTTCTCTCGATTTCTGTTGGCGCTCACTTGATAGGTTAGTTTATTTTCACTCGTTAACTTGTATCATTATGTTATGTAACTTTGCTAGTAATTTTTTATAGTAGCTCGGTAAAGTAACGGTATTTTAAATAGTGATAAGCACAATGCAATCTAAAAATAATGGCGACCACAGAGATATGGGCAGTGCAACTAAGCTAAATGGTCTTGAACCGCGACCAGAAAAAAATAATATGACTCATTGTTCGCCAAAACGCGACATGCCTTGATATTACACTTGGTGTATGGTAGTAGTTATCCAGACGGACACAATTACCTTACCACCGATTTCATCAGTTCTGCACAAATAATGTAAATTCAATATATTAAAATGAACGCATTGCTTCTGCATTCCTCTCCATCATTTTAGTAACGTATCTAACGCTTACTATAATGAATTTCATTGTATCAAAGTTAACCACCTAAGTAGATAAGTGAACGATTGCCGATTCGAATCGATGTATTACCACCATAAGAAGAAAATTTTGACATTGGCAATATTTCTGCTACACTGCAATTGAAGAAAAAAGTTAATATAACCGGTGTCAGTGACCTAACATTCTTTAACATCGTGCGATGGTAATCAATTTTACAGTGATGTATACAGGAAAAATGGAGGCGGGCCGCGTGCACTGACACCTTGTGATATACGACCCAAAAATGTAACACAATTACTTTAAAGACGTATCGACGGACGTAAGAAATATCAGTTACATGATTAAAAACATATAAGTTAAAGACGCACGTTTTATACGTTTTTTGGCATTTCCAATGTATTTAGCCATAATTATTTTCTACTTAGCTTTTGCTCGCTGTTTCGGTAGCATTATTGTAGATTTAAAATATGCCTCGAAAGAAGTACTTTTTTCTGGATGAATGATACCTTATGTTCTTTGCTATACGTCTCACAACGTGAATTTCAAATTTCGTGACGATCGCTTTAGTAGTTAGGCGTAAAAGCGTAACAAGCAAAGAAGTTCACATTCGCAAATTTGTCAATAATAATTAACTGGTGTACAAGAATGAATCGAAATCACCGTATGTATAACTAGCTTCTATTCGTGACTTCGTCCACGTGGAATAGTTACTTTGGGCTAACGCCAACACGCATCGGGAGCTCTCAAAAGGGAAATAAACGAATTTAAACATTCTTAGCCTAACCTGGCCTTAGCGTGATGATAGATATATCTATAGCCTTCCTCGATAAATGCGCTGTCTAACACAGACATTTCACTGAAAATCGGACCAGTAGTTCCTGTGATTAGCGCGTTCAACTAAACAAACAAACAACCCCTCCAGTTTTATAATATTAGTATAGATTAAACACTCGTTACAGCTCGTGACACGTTGATGACAAAAATTATTGAGATAGTGGCGTTCATAAATTACTTATATACGAGTATTTGCTGTCTCTGTCTTTTGTCTCGGCAGTCCTTAAATACTTAGTTCAACATCAGATGAGATAAGAACATTTTGTCATGCTAGACTAAAAACAAAATATTTGAGGTTAGCTATAATCCTGTCAAATTTTGAAGTAAAACGCTAAGAATGTAGCGCTGATTTTAAATCGCTCGCAGTTATCTAATTTTATATCAAAATTCCACGTTTAAAACTCAAGCGATCTCAGCACGCTAGACGCTCGATATACAGTTTATCGTCACTCTGGCGCTGTATTTTCTTAAAAGCTGAGTGGTAGGAGTCGAGCGTGGGCCCATCCTGCGCGGTGCCCATTAGCTTGATTACAGACACCCCCGCCGCCCGTCCCTCGCTCCATCCGACGAATTCTCTAGACCCCATCGCATAATATAACATTACTCATTATTTATGAACACTTTTATGATTACCCGACGTGTCTCGTGACGTCACACGTTACTAGTTTGTTTCATAAGAGAGAGAAGAACGGACGAATACAAGCGAATTTTCTATATCATACTTACCGTTGTTACGTCATACATTAATTAGATATCATTTCCTCATGTTATATATTAGTATGTTTATAATTTGAAAACCTGAACGTTTTCAAAATATTATGTCTTCTTTTGTAACTCGTGATGTTTTCCCTAACGATACAAATGACTAACTAGTACGTACATATGGAACAAGATCCTAGCAAAAAATGCATCAGTCATGCCTTGTCAAAATTAAGAAAAAAAATATGGAAAATCACTAAATTACATGATTCTTTTAAAAGAATGAAATATGTGTTTTCTAGCCCGATGTAGTACCTTTTAGTTAACTAATTATATGGAACAAGGTATGAGGTTATTAGTACAACTAGAAAAAAACGAATTCCAGTACATTCTCTTGCTATGTTTCCCTCTAAAGTATTAAATATTAACCAATATAATGCAGTAGACGATTATTTTGTAAAAGAGATAATTAAGACCATCAGATGTACAATAAATAGTAACTTTTATATTTAAATCAGTCACCGCTTTTGCGTGACAAAGCAAACTAAAAGTATAAAACGCGACATGCAGAGCATTAACCTTCATGGAATTCAATAACTTCATCTTCATTATTAAATAAATATATTCTGTAATATTATTTATGTTTTAAATATTTTGTACACAAAAAGACAATGCAATAAATGTTCATATATTATACTTGCCTCCGGACGGACACAAATAAATCGATCTATAAACTTATATCTTGTATCTATCTTCTATACATATTATAAGAATGTAAATCTAACGAGTCTATATATATTTTTGTGAAGGAAATAGTTGCAGGTGTCTTGCAATAAGTAGTAAAATACATTTCACTCATTTTTAAAAATGTCTGCCTGTCTGCCTGTATGTATGAACACGCATCACTGCTAAAATATTGCGTTCACGATAAAACCTCACCAAGAAAATCATACAGCATATCCTCGAGTAACATTTACTTAGTCTTGGTTTCATTAAAATCAGGTCACTCTATCAAAAGTTATTGTAATTTTAATGACGACGCGACTTAAGTATGAGAGAAAAGTAGATAAGTAAATGGACTTAATACATTCAGGTGATTTTGATGGTCACTGTTTTTTTTTTACATTCGGATCCACGTGGTCGGAGTCGCGAGCACAGCTAGTCTAAAATATATCACGATATCTTAATTTCATGTAAAATTATGAAAGTTTTAAGAAACTACGATTTTTGTAAGCATTAAAATGTACTAAAAACATTATAAGCAAAGTATATTTCTGCTTTATATTTTATATTTTCTCTTCTGTAGCTACAATATGTTGTTATAACAAACAAGTAGACGAAATCGAGTGTATTAGCTAGTCGACAATAAAAAGGGTAATCGATTAACTGCCAATATTTGCATGTTAGTCGATTAGCCGTTCCACCGTCGATATGGTAAACTGTAGTTATAAGTAGATGGATCTGAAGCAACTACTAACGTAAACGAATTTTATTAACAGATGATGGCGTGCTCCTACTTGAACGCTGGAGGGATGAAGCCGGAGCCAACGAACGCAGCTTGTTGGACTCCACCAGCGGCGCCAAGCCACGCGCCAGAGATCATAGACTCCATCTTACCACAGCCCTTTACAAGGCTCGGCGTCCTGACCTTGGAAACGTCAACTCCAGCCATACAGGAACCCGCCCTGGATCTCACCACGTCCCTCAAAACCAACCACCAGTCTCCGCAAAACAAAGAGTGAAAGTGCAGTGCGACAGACAATAAACTAATAACGGTAAAAATTCTATTGAACTGAATAAATGAACTCGTTAAGTTATACGTAGTAGGGGGTACCTAATACATATTTAATTTCGGTTGTGAAAATGGCAATTTATGTAAAATTTAACTCGCTATTATGTAAATTACTTGTACTTAATGTATGGAACACTGTGGTGTTTGACACAAACTCGTTGAGTTAAAAGTGATAATAGATTGTGAACGGTATGCCTACGACATATCTCGGGGTATGTGAACGGACCTCATTGTGCCGCGCGATTCGATTATACACCGCATTTATGTACAGAATAGATAGAACAGCTTGTTCACTGCGTATGATGCGTGCTACACTTCTGAGATCACATATTATAAAGTCCATATGTACATAACATTCTCTATTAGAAAGACTTGTTATTATGGTTTGACCTTGAACGTTTCATAGATATCGTATTTATAAAAGACAAACATAAATAAATCATTCATACAACGTAATAACATGGCTTCTAAATAGAGAAGTTCCTATTTTACATTAGTATAACATCGTGTGTACAATGCGACAGAGTAAACAAGCTGCTTTCTCTTTTTTGTACCCAATTTTTGTGTTTGAACTGATAACCGACAATATATCATTGGCAGTAAAAAACTGCAAAATAGTTATTTGTGTTAATCGTCCTACATTTTATACTAAATCTTCCTGATTTATTGTTTTATTTTTATTTTTTTATTAACATTCGAAACTGAGGTACTAGAAACAGCATCGGGCGTTTTTTTTCAAACATTTTTTATAAACCATCGACCGCCTTTGAAAAGTCCAGAAAGTGATTTTTGATTTTTATAACATTCTAATTTTATTATTAACCTGCGGAACTGAAAGGCTAAGGTACTAGAAACGACATAGGGTTTTTTGTTATTTTTAACACTTTTTGTGGTCTATGGACCGCAACAGAAAAGTCCAGAAAGTTGTTTTTTATTTTGATAATATTCTAATGTTATCATTGACGTGCGAAATTGTAGCAATGACATACTAGAAATGACAACGGACTTCTGTTATTTGACACTTTTCATAATCGAAGTCAAAAACAAATATATTACTTACTTTAGCCCATAATTATTATTCTAGTACGTCACTACATTGTATTTCAATGAATTGTAATAGGTTATTTTGTTGATCGTTCGCATCACATATGCAAATCATAATAATGAATCGTGAAGGACACAGTCACGTATGAAATCGCCTTAAAAACATTATAATAACGACGGTTCTTGCCACTTAATGTATTTGTTTTTACGTTATTCAGAAATATCATGTAAACGCGTCATACGCTTTACAGATTATATTTCGCTATGTAATATAACCTCAAATTTTGTTATTTCATATATAAATTGTGAAAATTATGGACATTCTCTCGTTAACAATCTTCGTTAATGTTGTAAATATTAGCATAAAAACATTAGTATATAAGTAGACGAACACATCTTCTACCTATGAGTTTCGACGCAGAACTTCGTAGCAATAATTTCGATGCCAACGTCTTTGTAAACTTTTTAAATCAAGTCACTAACCGTTTCTGTATATATAGATCTGTTTTACAATCGATAAAATGTTCAAATCGATTATAAACATATACTGTAAGTTATATTAAACGCTAACATTGCTACATCTGTTTTATTTACATAAAATAAGCAACACATGGAGTTCGATAAATATTTAATAATAATAGCTTCATTAATTTTATATCGATACCAGTTTAAATCGATTCACTAATAGTACAGAGTCAAAAGAAATGTTCGATCTGTGCGATAGAAAATAATCGTAAAATAATGTTAGCGTTTAGTGAATCTTGCCATCTTATTATAACGTTTTATTTACTGGAAACAGTACAGGCTTCACGTTTCTGATTATTGTTCTTTATAATTATTATCATTAAAATCGTAAATCTTTGTCGCAAACGAAAAAAAAGATTCTGACGTGAAGTCTGACAGTTTGTTAGAAGATGCGACAGTTATGGTGTTACCAGTAAACAAAGAAAGAACATACATACAATACCCTAGCCTAAGAGAGCCGGTGACAGGAGAACGAAAAATAAAAATTTTGTAAATTAATTTATTGTTTTATTTATCCCTCAGAATAATTTCAATATAATATATGAGTATGAGTTACATAAATTAAATAAGATATTTGATTTTAAATGAAAAAACAACAAGGAATTACAAACTAAATAGGTTAATAGTACTAGCTCTCATTTGCTACCGACGAATTACTATAATTCCTTGGAGACATATTAACTTGAATGTAATAAATTAACCAGATTTTAATACTTTATATGTTAGCATTTAACCACAATCTTAACTGATGTTAAATAAAAAAATAACCTAAAATGGTAGTACGCTAAATCTAATTAGTGGTTATAAAATTAAGGGTGACAGATAGCCAAGCTATTATTACAAAAACCCTAATAGCACCATATTATGCTATCCTCACGATTAACAGACTGAGATGATTGACAGTATGAGTACCGAAGTAGTGCAAACGTCTTAACTATGAATACTACAATTGCACCATGAATATTACATTATTCCATCGAACAATCAGCTCCACCTTTACGACTTACTAATAGATAATTCAAAATATAAATTAAATTTATAAAATAACAGAGGAAGTTGGGTTATGATAATTATACAATAAGCGCGTGTAACAATTTTAATGAAAAGTTATAAACATTTTGAAGATATTTAACAAAATTAAATTCAGACAAATGAAGCAGAAAATAACTTAATTTTATTATAATTTATGCCTGACCCTGGATAGGCTTATTGTCTCTATACAAAAAAGATGTACAACGCAATGGATTTAAACACAAGAAAAACATCTGCCTGGCTCCGTTTAACATTGCAAATTGAGGCCGATTATGTAAACAAGCCTTTAAGGAGGCGGTTTTTAAAGAACAATATAAAATTAAGAACGGGTTTCCGAATTAATATTTAAAAATATTCTTATTACTCGATGTCGATGTTGAATTTGCGTAATTAATACAAAATAAACCCCCATAATAAGCCCCACTATAGTAACCTGAATATTTTCTTGTAATATAAATGAAATAGCGTCTAAAAGTGAAGTTTTATGTTCTATATAAAATATGTATAGCAAAGCACTTTAAAGTAGAATTCGGAACTAACTGTATATGTAAGAGTCACAAACAATATTTTGTAACATATAGGTATACTAGCGGACCCGGCAGACGCCGTCCCGCCCTGACTATAAAAAAAAACCGCATGAAAATCCGTTCAGTAGTTTTTGAGTTTATCGCGAACAGACAGACAGACAGACGCGGTGGGGGACTTTGTTTTATACTATGTAATGAAAATAATACACATAAAATATAAGAACAAAATTCATTTATAATTTTACAATGATTCAATGATACATTACTTATTACCCAATTAATATGTTCTGTTTATAATTAATACATTATGAAAGAAAACATACCACACATGACTACAGTTTAAAATGAAAAATCCAGAACTCTTCGAAAATTCAAAAACGTGAAAATAAACAACAAAAAGAGCTTATTTTCGTTATTTATATGATACGTCTATATTCTGTGGAATATGCTGTATGTATTATAATGTATCGGTAGATTAATTCTGAAAATAAAAAAGGATGTAACTCTCTTTTTCGGAAAGTTCTTGACACAAAATTTAATTGGTTATGATGTGCTTGTCAAATGGGATACAAAAATATATCCTGGCGAGATAATAACAGTTTTTTAAGACGGTGCAATGGTGCAATGTATGAAGAAAGGACAGAAAGCTAGAAAATAGTCAATAATAGTATAGGTAGATAGTATAGAGTCGATCGTATATACAAAAATTGGAGCATTAAAAAAGTATCTACTTAAAAGGCTTTCACTCCGTCAAACAGTTGATAAATGAATAGTTCAAGAAATATCAATATTATTATATATTTTAAAACGATTTTATGGTAATATAGTAAGAGTTAATTCCTCTCTGAAGATTTTAATAACCTAAAATAAAGTACACTTAGATGTTAGTAATTTAAAAAGAACTTCCGCAACTGTTGAAAAATTAATAATATATTTGGAAAAAAAGTGTATTTTTTTATGATTTATCATAACAATATAAATATAACAATATTTTAAAAAATCATTCCTTCACAAGACCGATCATTCCCTCATGACTGCTATTTTAATTACCGTATTACTTGTACTATATAAACGTAGCACGTTAAACGTAGCAACGAGCACGTAGTCAGTTGATGATATAAGGCACTTTTGTATTACATATTATACAAAAATCGTTGATTCTATGATGTTAAATTATTTTAAAAATAGTAAATTATATTGCAAATTACACCTTTCGGACCGAAAACGCAATGAATAACAAGAACAACGCTGTTTTGTGGAAGAAATAGGTGGAACGATGGGCTCCTGCAATTAACCCTTGTATGAAATCTCAGTTGTCACTTCAGTATTACAGTATGAAATATTTAAAATACATGTATTTAAACAATCTTTTAGTTACCATAATACAGCTATATTTACATTACAATAAAATACTCATGAATTCAAAAAAATAAAACTCAATTCAAAACATCATTTTATAATGTGGTACACATAAAATAAGGAGTGGAATTTATTCTCGTCGGCATATAACTTAGAAACGTTTGAAAGAAGAGCTTCATAAAAAAAGAAATTGTTCTGTATAACCATTACACGTTACTGAATACAATATTTTATAACATAATGTGACAACGGATGCGTTCGTATTACATCGACGCTTCCGTCCAATGAGTCGGGACAAAACCTAACGTATTGGCCGGCTCTGTCAAATCACTGTACCGCCATTCACCCTTACCACCGGTCCAAATCAGAAATTTTATCGGAATAAACTCAGGTATTTACATTTTATAGCCTATCTATCAGGTATTTTTGGACTATAGGCACGTTATCTTATATTCTATACTAACACTAGTGGGTCTGATAAGCAAATGTCCCACCCCGTCGACCTTAATAACGCATGGATATAAAACATTACCGAGTTTAAAAATATTAAGAAGTAGTCGGATGCTAAAAGTATGAGATTATGGTTTTTTTTATTGGAGAAATCTAAAAATATATATTTAACAAAACGACAACGACAAGCGAGCAGTATCAAGAAGGGCCGAACTATGAAAGCCAATGTCAAAGAGGTATCAGGGTTCCGACTCATGGTTTATACTATGCAACAGTCGCGTTTTCAATAAAATGTATGTTACCAGGCTCCGTCCGCAGTAACTCGAAACCTTAATAATCAAACATAAGTACAATTACAGGGTAGAACTGATCTTTTATATTGTCCGCATTGTCGTTTGATTAAATAACTGCTGTGTAATAACGAACGAAGGTAAGCGAATAATCATGATATGTGAGTATTAATTCGAATATGAATCTATGGGAAATCGAGAGTCTTTGGTAGGGGCGTCGCGAAATACACAGACGAAAGCTCCTCACGGATGATGGACACAAGTTTGGTCCGACAATTGGATTATCTTACAATAAGCATTTCGAAAAAAATAAAATATTGAACACTCACTATCAATTTATTTATAAACGTATGATATGAAATAAAGTTAGTGAGAAACAATATTCGACAGTATATTTTTTAAATACTAACATAAAAAAAAATGTAACTGTTTACGTTCTATGACAAGTTGTTACGAAAGTCCAATAAATATTTATTTCATACATAACATATTTATTTACATTATTGTGATATATAATAATTATGCTATATGCAGTCACTTGTCTATGAAATTTGTAGTTTGATTCGAAAACTATCACAAATTTCAGAAGTATCTGTCATTAATAGGTGTTACATACAGTGCGGTCGGTGTAGTTTTGACGTAACTGCTCACAGTAAGTTAGCTCTATTAAAGAGTAAACAAAATAAATATACTAATATGTTTTCGTAATAACTTCACAAAAACTTTGTGAAAATAAACGAGATAAACTTATATAATTTTCAGAATTACTTCTGTGGATGGAATTAAATCATGCACGTTTTCAAAAATCTTTCGAAAACGAAAACGTAACGAAAACAGTTTGTTCAGATGAGTATTGCGCATACACTAGACTTTTTAATATAAATAAAAACAAATATAAGAAATTCCAGTACGCATGTAGAAGAGTTTTCAATGGGTCTCATTAAAAACTTCCGACACCAAAAACCCTCGGGTTTCGTTATAATTTGACCGGCGGCGGCGGCAGGACCAATTACGTCGCGCTTCCCTTACGTTCCTAACGGACGGGCCATCAAATATGTACCGCGGCCTTTGGGCGAAAAACGCCGCAAATTGGGAAAAACGTTGAAAAATCACCGGGAAACTGAACGTCACGAGGAACGCGCCGGTGAATGAATGACGAGCGGTACTGCGAACTAATAAATGCATAATGTCGCCAATGGTACAGGCAAGACAAAAATAGTGCATTTTATGCAAATTAAAAGTTAATGCTTTTAGTTTTGCAATATTCCTTTAGTCAATTTTAAATTAAATATTTTCGTAACAACCCTAGTAAGTCGTGGCGGTCTGTTTAACTAGTGGAAAATCAATACGATGTCTTCAGGTTCGAATCCCGACATGTAGGTACCAACGAATTTTTCGGAATTCGCGTACATTTACTAATTTAAATTGGTAATTCAGCTGACGGTGAAGTAAAACATCATGCGGAAACCTGAACCTGAACGATGTTCTTGTAGTACTAATGTATGTGGGAAAACATAGAACTATGGATTTCTCAGAGTTTGAAATCACTTATATGTTGTGGGCTGGCGTGGTGGTTATTTCCATACCTTCCTTCGGGAAGAGGCCCATGGCCCTTCAGTGGGTCTCTTACAGGCAGATGATGATGAATCCTGGTAAGATAATATTAAGGACTCATCAATTAAAATATACTTCAGGGTTGTAACTCTGTAACTGAAAAAGATTTGAATTTAATACCACAGCAAATAATAAGAAAAATAATATTAATGTACATGATTAATTATTAGAAAAAATAACCAACTTTTAATGAATAAATCCAAATAATAACGTTTCAACTATTTTTTTACTTTATTCTAACAATCACAAATAAAATGAGACAATAAAACGTGTATATTTTCATAAAAATCAACAAATCCTTACTCTTTATATTTAACAAACGATTTATTACAGTATATTTTATTTATTTTCAGTTCCTTATAACATGATATATTTTAGATAAACCCCCTTTTAATTTATATAACAAACCAAAAGTTAATGTATACTGTCAAGCAAGTTCTAAAATTCCTGTTTCATTAAAAATTAAACGTAGAACTTCATTACATTATAAAGTTGAAAATTAAAATGGTTTGACACGAATTTATGAACAACTAGCTTCTATCTGCGACTTCATCCGCGTGAAATAATTACATAGGGCGAACGCTAACACGCAACGGAAGCATTGAAAAGGAAAAAACCCGATTTTCAAACATTCTTCCTTGGTGCTCCGTTTCTATTGGTATTCGTGTGATGATATATAGCCTATCGTTTTCCTCGATAAATGAGCTATCTAATACTGAAAGATTTTTTCAAATCATTAGTAGTTCCTGAGAATGCGCGTTCAAGCAAACAAACTCTTTATTTTATTTTTTTTTCGAACTGGCTACGCTATTGACCAAGCAAGGTCTTAACAGCTTCACCGGACTACAAACAAACTGTTTAGCTTTATAATATTAGTATAGGTTGTAACAGACTAACAGATCTGACAGTCAATCATTTTACCACATATTGAATTCTTTAATACATTGCAACGAGTTTTTGGCGGGATCTTGGTCTGTCAGTGTCATGTAGTGGATTTTATTTTTTATTCATACTCTTGTGTTACTTGACTCTATATTGTGTAAAATTGATGGTGTTTTATGTAATATAGTTTGTTTATTGTGCATAAGTGAAGTGAATGGAAAATAATACCACGGACCATGAATTCTGAGATGCCACAAAACTCCATGGAAAGTTCTAACAAGATGGCCGCCATCTTGTTAGTTCATTGAAATTATATCAAGAAACTTGTAATATCGATACTCACTTGACAATGACAGTAATAGTCTAGTAGAAGTCTGGTTGCCAAAAAAGGAATGGAAGAAGAACTTGTAATACTATTAACTACTCGACAATGGTAGTAATAATCTAAAAGATTGGTTGCTAAAAATAAAGTTAAAAAAAAATACATTACAAGTACTACATAATTAGTGTTTACAGTGCGTAGGTTACCTATAAAAAGTAATAGTATGAAATATCTTACTTCGAAAGTTATATTTTTTTTAATTCGATAATATTACACAAGGATCATTAAATATGCATGTTTGTAGACGACGTACTGGTCACCCGGGGCTTGTTAGCAGATACGACGATCTACTGATACGATGTACACCCGCTACAATATGTTCACTATTATAATTTTTATTGTGAAACTTCTTATAGGTCTTTGAAATTCTGATCCGCAACCTTTTTGTGTGACAAAATTTGGTGGGAGTAAACACTGTGTCGGGTAGAGCGAGAGCAGTGTCTCGCTTGCCTTCGGGTATTGTAGAACAATGAGACATACACTATTCTAGCTTTCTTTCTTTTTCGTTGTCCGTGGTTTCTTGTACTACGTTCAGGTTTTATTTATATTATAGGGGGCAAATGAACAGGCGGCTCACCTGCTGGTAAGTGATCACTGCCGTCCATAGATACTAGCAACAAGGGAGTCGCAAGTGCGTTACCGTCCTTTTAGGTGGCTTGGCGATCACTAAACACAAAATATGCTATTCAAAAGTGATTCATGAATAATTAAAATGTTTCCCTGTAATACAAGGTTTTCACTTCTATCGTGTGTATGTACGATACACCCGTTTTTTTTAATATTCAAAATATACACGTGTCTTTACACCAATATATTAATGTACGATTTTATTCTGATATGTTCAAGAATGTTAAACATAATTACATTTAACTTGTAACTATTGTAAGAAAAACTTATATTTATTAAATATATTAATTACTTAGAACCACTCTCTCTTCATTTTTTTAATTATTATGTCACAAGTTTTGACCACAATATATATGATATTCGAACCTATACCGATATTCCATCTCGAATCTTAAAAATACACTACGCCCATAATAGTAAAATATCACTATTAACATTTAAAAATCTCAAGTATATACAAACGAAACTTATTGTCATCTGTGTACGTTGTATACTTAGTCCAAATCTATTCACTTTAATAATGCGTATGTACATCATTATACGAGTTGACCAGCGGTCCATAGGTAACATGCCCGTCTCCACAACGAACATGAGTCTTCTAACAAAATTTACTAACAATCTAATGTTTTTATAGTAACATGCAAAGTCCTCTGCGCCGTTGATTCTACTTTCCCTATATAAATAATCGCTCAAACGTTTCAACTCGAGAGACGTTTGAGAAAATAATGCATAATTATGTAATATTCAAATCGTAGAAATATATTGTAATAACTTATAGAATAAACTATATTTGCTTCAGAACAGTTTAAAGTGCGACTATGTAAACTATAAATACATAACTCATTACTGCCATTGTCAAGTAGATATTACAAGTTCCTTACGATCATCTCAATGAACTAACAGGATGGTGGCCCTCTTGTTTCCTGGAAGTTTTTGTGGCAAGGCAGAATCCATGCTCAGTAGGTAATATTATTTCCCATCCACTTAAAATTTGTACAATAACCAAACTATATTACGTAAAACTCCACCAATATTACATAATATAGAGCCAAATAACACGAGATTATAAATAAAATATAAAATCCACTACAAGACATTCCAAGATCCCGTCAAAAACCACAACTTCAATTAATCTTCTACACAATTATAATAGGTAAATCTAACGTGACTGTACTTTTAGATTTTTGAGAAAAAAGTTGTTGCAGGTGTCTTGGAATAAGTAATAAAATACATTTCAATAGTTTTTAGAAATATCTTTCTGACTGTTTGTATAAACACGCATCACATCTAAAGTACTGCGTTCACACAAACAATCATAAAGCATATATATATCCACATTTAGTATCGGTTTTATTAAAATCGGTTCACTCTATCAAAAGTTATTGCAATGTTAATGACAACGCGACTTAAGTACGAGAGAAAAGTAGATAAGTAAATTGAGATGATTTAATTAGACACTGTTTTTTTACATTATGTTCCACGCGGATGGAGTCGCGGGCACTGCTAGTTAGTAATAGTTATATAATAATCAAATTTTACTTAAATCTGTACAAACTCCTTCGAAACACAGCGAATAAACAAAACAAAAACAGTTAAAATCACGAACACGTTCCAAATATAATTGTATCCAATTAAACCCCGCAATTAGCCCCGTAATAAATTAACGCCATTATAAAATTATTCCCAGTTTCTAGATTAATCTAGAAGTCGGGCCGCAGACGGACGCGGCCGCTCTTACATTATTACAGCATTCATTAGAGTTCGCTAATTACTCCTTGCTTTAATGAATAAGCTCTAATGAACCACTTTCTGTTAATTAAAGGCAGCTGGGGGAGCGAAGGGGGGCGGCAACGGGGGTTTGGGTCGGTGGAACTTTTCTCCGAGCTCTGATTGCAAATGTGAATTTGTGTAAGTCTGAGTGGAAGAGTGTTCGTTGTAAAGGGGTAATGATACGAGAGTAAAGTCGAATTACTTACGAATACAGTTGTATTTTACGTTCATTTTTAAATTACTATTATTACAGATTTCGCTTTCATGAGTGGTATAGAGTATTTTAAATTGTTTATAAGTTTTAGCTATTGAGCGCAATCTCACCTAATGATAATGGTGGTTTAGTGATTAACGGTTGAGTGCTAACTGACGGTAATTGAAGATATTAACTTAGTAAACGCAAAATAATGCCTAGGTATCTCTTTAGTGAAGACTTTGATAGATGCTATGTTTTAACTTGAATGTAATCCAGTAAAGCGATGATGGCTTTGATAGCGTGTTCGGGCACCACGTCGATGGACGTAGGTTCGAATTCTAGCAGAAATCTAGCATCAAACCATAGCACGGTGCTAGAGTCTAAGTCCGCCTGGCTAGCTACCACCCTCAAGTTGAAATCTGTTACAAAGCATCTATAGCTGTGTTCCGGCAGCTGCACTCGAGAACTAGTCCCTAGGTTTTAGCGTGTTTATCATTTTAGACCATATCGCCATTTACCATGAGGTGAGATTGTGGTGAAACGCCAAAAACCTATACGGTGTTAATAAAAAGTTAAATACGTATTAAATACTTGCTTTAAAAAAGTTTCGTATTAAATGCACCGCGCTCGCCCGAGGCAAGTTCGCGTTATCCTTTTCCTCAAGTCTAACCTAACGTAGGTAATCAAAGCGAGACCAAAGAGCAAGATGGCGAATATTCAGCAACCGCGGTGCATTTAATACGAAACCTTTTTAAAGCAAGTATTCAATACGTATTTAACTTTTTTGTAATAACACCGATAACGTATAAAAAAGTGGCCTAAAACGGTAAGTACGCTAAACCTCAACAAGGTACTAGCTTTTTAACGCATCTGCCTGAACACCTTCATGCTTCAGAGAAAAAGTTGTACCACCATATTATGGGTTAATCGCTATGTTTTCTTCCTTCACCGTAAGTTCAGACTCATTATAGGGATTCAAACATATATCAATCATTGCAATGTCCTGACATACTAACACATGAACCATCTGTTTCATTAAATATTGCATAGGAAGTACTCTAGTAGAACCATAGCAGCGGTCTAATGTGACTGAAAATTTCCGAAGATGTTCAATCGTTTTGTCTAATTTCAAGAAACTACTAACATCTACTTACTTAATAAACAATACGTTTAATTGTTTTCCAAGAATAGATATCATCCATTGACCAATTCACTAGTAAATTACTAATTGACTGTGGTTCCCAAGTTGCTGCTTAAAAATAAGGTTAAATATCACACGAATAATAATAAGGTTAAATATAAAAAATAAGGCAAAAGTAAGTGTGAATTTACAAACGACCCAAATTCAATACAAGAAATAATTATAAGATTAGTCATTTTATTTTTTGGACTTGAAACTAAAAGGTCAGGTTTAACAATAAGCACATTATCGATTTACCTAACAATGAGTTCAAGGACCATCAAGGCAATTTTATTATCGAAAGAGTGAATCATTATGTGACTACTAATGATGTCTGGAAGTAACTTTAGAGTAGTTTGACGTTCGTAAAAGGTTAAATTGAATAAAGTACTTTGTCATCAACCTTTTTTTTTGCATGTTAAATTATTCTTTTTTCTAGCTTTTGTTCCTTGTTCATCTTTCATTCAAACTTTTGCGACAATATCATAACACATAGTCAACATGCAACAGTTTAAAAGTCCTTCTCGGTACGGTACACGGGTGTATTAATCCATTGTTGACCTGTAACACCTTTGCTCTCGATTGCTGGATATTTTTTGTGGGAGTGATTTTGGAAATGAGACGGAAACGTGTTACAGGAAACCGGAGAAGTGTGCGCTATTTGATTTGACCAAAAAGCGCGCGCGGTCGCGGAGAGTATCAGCTGTGCACTCATCTACAGTTATACAGTGTTGTGTATAAAATCTGTGGTTATATTTATATGTGTAAAATATATTAATAAGTAAAGATATTATTCGATAAAAAATTATTTCCAATCATCAAACCCTTTACTTTTCATGGTTTAAGTTACTATTGCATATTCACCACGACTAGAATTAAACTTGATAATATGGTATATTTACATATCATATTCGATTACTGTAAGGCTCGTTTACTATTTTTACTGGTGTAGTTTAGAACTATGGCCCGTTTTCATACTCGAATTCTAGCACAGATTTAGAAACGGGGCAGTGGGTGTAATTCTTCTGCATGTATCGACATTAATTGGAATACTACAAATGCTGAGTTTTACGCGTGGATAATAAAGAATATTCTTAGGGGCCAGTGAAGTATTAGGTAGACAATATGTGGGGGGGGGGTCTTTGATTTGGTTATTTTTGATGACATGAGGGATAGGGGGTATCTGGATGTATAGGTTTGAACTTTGTATATTTAATAAATTACAGTTACAATAAAGCTTTCTCCTCGTAGTAGTCACCTTTTAGTCATATCCTCAAAATAGTTATGGAATCTCTAGAAATATTTTACAATGGTTATAAGCCACGACTTTAACTAATACTTAAAAGATAACTTTTTCAAAGTAGAAAGCTGCATTAGACACTATAATTTTGTATGTACTTGTGAATACACTCCTGTTAACTTAGAATATATATATATATGTATTTAGTTACCATTATTTCTCTCCGTTTAAATTTATGACGGATTTTAAGTGACTTAATTCTCTTTTGTTTAGAAATAATATGAACTGGATTTACATGCCTCAACTGCATATAACAACTAATACGATGCATTATTTCTACGCATTTAGTAACAACTTTCTGAATATATTATTAATCTGCTGTCCATTGCCAGTTTCCATCATGTCAAGGTTGTTAAGGTACTGCATAATTACTCCATTTTGAGAATTATACATGAAACATACTTACTTTATTATTTTGGTCAAAATAAAACACAAGCTACATACACAAATCTATATTTAATAAATACCATTTCTCATTTTTAAATGCAAATAAATCATTCATTTGAGCGTTTACATCGTCCTGGCTGAATGGTGTTGTGACGTCATTCCTTTTGCTATTTTTAAGCGTAACGTATTCAAAAGACGATCTTTAAAAAACTTGACGAATTTTGTCAGACGCCCTAAGATATCCGGCCATTAGAGAAACTGTACAGAGCAAATATATTTGGATTCCAAGAGATGGCAAGCTATTACTTACGTAGTCGTGGACTACACACGGTCGATTAACATGGGAAAAAGACATCAAATAAACTCAGTTCGGGATCAACCGTATCATCACGTGTGGGAGAATGAGATATAATACATTATTATTTATATGAATACTTTATCATTTATTTATGGTTTTACATCTACTGCGTATACACTACATACATGTTTATTTTATCGATGCAAGATATTGTGACTGTAGCACTTTTGGGGTGCAAGGGGTGTCGAATAACATTATAAGACTTGACCCAAGCCAACCTCACCTGCTCGTGGTGCACCCTGCTGAATAACGAACGAAGCAATGGCGAACGCGGGGTGGTAAGATTTTACAGCCTGACTGGGTCGCAACCACCATGTATATGGCGAAAAATCCCGTTATAGTGATTCGCTTCTGCGGGTCGCGTTTCGGGATCAGCCTGTGCATACCCAGCTTTTCGCAGGCCAACATGACAGCGGCGACCACCGATGGATAGTGTGTCACTCGGTGGTGGCCATTGTTTTTGTATTGTGCTGTGCTTACCATCAGGCATAGTGAAGTTAATTTGCCGTGCTACAATAAAAAAAAAACCGGATTGCAAGTAGAGTGTAATCCAATAACAACTGGGTCTACAGAGAGATCTGCATTAATTATAGTCATTGGTGTCATGCTGACCTTCAAGCCTCTCGACATATACTGGTCGATCCCGAGACGCAAACTAAAATAGAGACACTATGACGGGTTCCTTGTCATGCTCATTTACATAATAACACTTGATGTAAGGTGCTCGGTGTACAGTCAAACACAATTGAACTACTAACCAGCCGCTGGTTACTTACTATTGCCCGAAGTATGCATCTTAAAAATATGTTTTTTTATTTCGAACTGACTACGCTGTTGGCCTAACAGGGCCTTAACAGCTTCATCGGACTACGAATATAAAAAATTGTTGCAGGTATCTTGAGATAAGTAATAAAATACAATTCAATCATTTTTAGAAATGTCTGTCTATATGTTTGTTAGTAGAACACGCATCACTGCGAATGTACTACGTTCACGATAAAATCTCACCAAGTTAACCATAAAGCATATTCTCGAGTAATATTTAGTATTGGTTTCAACATATTTTTTGTTTTTCGCTTGTAGTCCATGGACCACAATAGAGCGACAACAAATGAGAGTCAACAAATCTACTTAATAACGTTCCTTTTTTTTTGTTTTCATTTGTAGCCCATGGACTACAAAGCTTGAACAAACATATACAGTTACTCCCCGCTAGTCGTACGACCGTCTTTATAATGAATACACTACTCAAAATAAATATGCAATAAATTAGACACAGATTAAATAAATTCATTTGAATTGCGTATTTTACACCAAAAATTGCGATAAGCAATTATTATATTTTATTCGACTGAATGAATTCACTAAGACTATCACAATTCGAAACATTGATCAATGGAATAAATTATAAAACAAAAATATACAACACAATAATTGTCCTAGTTCTCTCTTCTTAATATAAAAAGTTATTAATTACAAAAATTCTTATAATCGATTGTATTCGATTTGAAACGAGATACAAGTATCAATGCATTTCGTTCTCTCTCTCTATTTCTATTTCATCTATAATATCGAATACATTATATTATAAGAACTTTCTATTCATTACAATCCTTTAATCGAATAATCGATCATGATCCATCATAATCGATTACTTCTACGAGAGGTATACGATTTTGCACGCAAACGCTACGTCTTTGGTTTCCGTCCTTCGCCGAACAGGAACAAACATAGGCGGTCCACTAAATAAGCGAACAACATGTCCGCGATTAAGACTTGCACTAATATCACTCGATACTGAAATGTAAAAAAAAGAATGAAAATTATTTGTCTGGACAAACTATATCGATATAAAAGTAACGATAGTTTTCTCGAAAATGTATCGACTATTTTCTCTCAATGAATAGAATTGAATATTATAATAAGATCGAAACCGTGTCAATACTTTCATAACAATCGAAATATATCTCGATTGTTTTATTCGATAGAAAGATAATTTAAAAATATAATAACGTTTGCGATTATTTCTATAATGTCAAAATTGTTTATTGCTACTCTTTTTTTATGGTCTATGCCTATACCTATGCCGGTAATTCTACCAACGTCAAGTGTAATGTAGATATTACCTAAATATGGCACAACACAAAAGAAATAATATTATGTTACGAGTTCTCCAGGGATAATAATTATATATTAATAAAACGTAATTGTATTATATACAGCACTACTAACATAAAAACAATGCAAATTACTCTGTAGTCAGGATAATTTAATTCGTCGTATTTGACAGCTGTCAAAATACTTTACATAGGGATGTGACGAAAGATTGATTTTCCTCACGCGCTATAGACAAAATAATAAGGTAGAAAATTAGTTTTAATATTTACCCAAAAGAGACGGAGATATATTAAATTTATTATATAATTATTATGGATCTCAAAAAATATTGGGCATGGTATAAAATTCGATATTTAATAGTACTCACATCCGGTGGAAAATACACTATCTCGAACATATTGGAGAGGTCCGGGAAGATACCCGCAGCAAGAGCAAGCACTGCTCCTCCGGACACCAATATACTGTACAGCAGGGGCTTGTTGTCGCGTAAACCCTCCATGAACGGTTCTCCCTGGAAACCATCGACCATTAATATGTACTCTAACGAACATGGGATTAATATCCCAGTAAAACCAGAATATCTAAAAAAAAAAAAATGTTCTATAGCAAATAACATTTATTACTTTTACAGTGTGTTAATTTAATACATAAATATAAATCAATTTAAAATATAAAAAGCTTATTCGAAGTGGTCTCCATTGACTGCAATACAGTCGTTTAAACGTTGAGGCCAGTTATCAATAGAAGCACACACTCTTTCCATGGGAAAATTCTTCACTACCAATTGTGTGCATTGTTTTAGGAACTCCAAATTATCATGCCGTTTAGAGCAAGCCGTACTCTCTAAAACTGACCATAAATCATAATCCAGCGGATTAAGATCGGGACTAGACGACGGCCAGTCTTCAGCTCTGATGAAGTCCTAAACGTTCGTTTTCAACCAAGACTGCGTTGACCGAGCTTTATGACCCGGCGCCGAGTCTTGCTGGAAGTCCATTCTTGGTTATTGAACATGATGATGTTAAGGGGCTTCACTACCTTCTCAAGAATGCTATCTTGATACACTCGTGCCGATGTTTTGATACCTTTCTCACAAAAGTATGGCTCAGGCACTCCTTCATAGCTAATACCCCACCAAACCATCACTGAAGTCGGATAGTGCCCACGTTGCACTCTGTCGACTAACTGGAATGCTTCCTTAGAGCTTTGAGCATAAATACGGTCATTTTGTTTGTTAAAATGATGCTCAATTGTAAAAATGATGTCATCCGTAAACAAAAATTTTCTATGATCTCCATTTGCGTACCGCTTCAGTAGTTGTTTCGATTTTACCACCCTATTTTTTTTTTTCAATTATCAGTTAAGAAATGACCAGTACGCCTCTTATAGGCTGCATGTTCTAAGTCATCTTTTAAAATACGCGACATGGTTCTAGGTGCTGTCTTCATCTCCCGAGATAAAATCTTTTGCTTTCGGACAGGATTTCTTCGAATTCTTTCCCTTACTGCTTTGACCACATTTTTCGTACGAACACTACGTGGACGGCCAGAACTTTTTCTGTCACAAGCAGAGGAGGTTTCATTGTACCTATTAATAACCCGGCACACAAATATTTCACTAAGACCAAGCGTATGGAGAGTTTTAAATATTGCATTTGGCTCCATACCTACTTTGTGTAATGCAATCACAGCGATTCGGTTCTCTTTATCACCCCACTCCATTTTAATATCGCAAAATATTGTACAATGTATTGGCGCCAAAATGAGAAAACTCAATGAATAATCATATAAAAATGTCAGATTCCAATTTCAAACATAATATTTTGTTTATTTTTAATTGAAACACTATTAATGGCCAGACTAGGTATATCTTTATATATATATATATATATATATAACCTATCCATATTGGTTTAAAATACATAGTTATAGGTTACAGTGACCACTTAATAACAGATTAAATTTTGTTATTCCATGACATACAAAACTACAATTATATGTGTGGTATATACATACCCTGTAATTTATAGCGAATGTAGATATCTGTAGCGCCATTGATATAATATACACTGTGCTGTTTAAAAGATCTGGTGCAAACTCATGTTCCTCATCATCAGCTAAATCCATGTCCAACTTTGGTTTTGTATCTCTGAAAATACACAGTTTTTATATTTTATTCGCTATACCTATAGGGGACTGGCTCTCAAGTACAACTGCTTGAACACATCAACAGGGAAAAAGCCCCACCACAATGCTATGATTTCATCGTAATGTTTTCCCTCACCTTGCTCTGATTGAACTGAAAGGATTCGAACCAACATCCAACGATGCGGTGCCCGAATATGCTATGAACTAAGCAACTATTGCAATTATATAATATTTAATTACCAGCTTTGTTTATTTTCGTTATAACAAGTAGACTGTTATGATTATGGAGAAAAATATTTTTAACTATCACTTTTATAGCCAAAAAATTTATTTAAGTCATTACTGATTGATATATTTTTAATTTTTTTTTCTGCAGACTCTCGGTCCGCACCATTTTTTTGCTATCGCTTTTTAAGTATAAGTTAAAAATCGTATCTGTGAGCATCTATTGGGTGTTTTTTTTTTTTATTTATATAAAGACGTTATTGCCTTTATGGCGGTTTCATTCCGGTCCTCTATCGCCATCTTTAAACTATAATCCACAATATGCCGCGCCGGAGCGTCCATGGCCCGACGGATAAACCTACTATTAATCTTAATATATATATTTCTTGTGTGCGTGTGTATGTGACTGAACTCCTCCTAAACGACTGGACCGATTTTGATGAAATTTTTTGTGTGTGTTCGTGGAGATCCGAGAATGGTTTAGATTCACAATTGGACCCGGTAGGTGGCGCTGCAGTTGACTTTAGGATTTTTTTTATTATCAAGGCAGGACAACGTCCGCCCGGTCCGCTAGTATAAATATAAATATTAAGATATAAATATTAAGGCATGATGGAACTCAATGTTCCATTATTTCATGAGAAGAGATATAAAAATTGACAGATCGATTATTGACAGAGTTCATCTTACGACTACCGTACGTCACAAGATTATTTTATAAATGTAAATGTCCTTTTTGTTTCATTACAGTCTGCTTGAATAAAATTACTATTCGAACTTACAGACAGTTTGGCTGTAAAAGATCTAAAGGAAGGGCCATTAATTACGTGGGGATTTTTTTATTATTTAAACTCCCTTTAGCCTCCATTTTGAGACCTAGTAAGACATGGTGAGACCTTATAAAGTTTAAATGATTACAAGAATGTAATGTGTTAACATCTTTTAATTAATACCACTAAATGGCTCAGCGAATATCTACTATGCTATTTGTATACATCTTGATATATAAATTTCTTCTGTACGTGTGTATGTCACTGTACTCCTCCTAAACGGCTGTACCGATTTTAATGAAATTTTGTGTGCGTGTTTCAGTGGATGCGAGAATGGTTTAGATTCACAATTGGGCACGATACGAGGCGCTGCGGTTAACTTTTAGTATTTTTTTTTTATTATCAACGTCCGCCGGGCTCGCTAGTATAATTATAAATTGGAACACGTCGGTTTTATTAACACTCCCTCCCTTTAAGTGACATTTGAAGGGTATTTGTCTCAACTAGAGTGAACTAGAGTTGAGACCCATTTTTAAACTCGCATTATTTATGGACTATTCTTTAAGATCTCAGCTGTGGACGGGTAATTAATATTACCTGGAAGGAGACCGAGACGTGGCTTCATTAACTAAATATATGAGGCATATAAAATGTACTGCAAACTGCGTTAACACTGTCATTATCGTGTACAAGTTGAATATGTTCGGTAGAGGGCGCTCTTTTGACAAGTGCTTCAAAGGCTGAAACAATATATATTTTCATTTAAAACAAACTGATAGATATGATGATAGATGAAAAGTAAAGACATATTAAAACACTATGCAATTATGAAAACACTAGCTTTCGCTCACGGCTTTGCTAGTCTTTAATGTAGCCAGATGTGAGTCGTTACATTTCAGTTAAATCCAATTTTTATCGTATTTTAATATAACATGTTTATTTCTTCAATTTCAAGTTCGAATTTTGCCGTCTATAAAGTTTTTAGTTTTTTTCTTTTACGATCTTCATATATTACAAAATCAAAATTTGAACATCTTGAAAAATAACGTAAAATTTAAGTAACTATTTTCAATAGCTATAAACATGGAAATTGGATTTAGGTCATTTTGAAATATAAAGACTCAAATATATATATATTATTTTTTTTTTATTGTAGCTCGGCAAAGTGACTACTGTGCCTGATGGTAAGCACAGTACAATCCAAAAACAATGGCGACCACCGAAAGACATACTATCTATCGCCGGTCGCCGCTGTCATGCCGGCCTGAAAGCGACCCAGTCAGGGACAGCCCCCCCCCCCCAAGGTTGTTGGATATACACCGGCTGATCCCGGAACGCGACACGCCCAAACGTGTCACTATGGCGGGTGTTCCACCTGGTGTACGGTGGTCGCGATCCAGTCGGGTACAGACACCCTACCACCCCGCATTGTTCTTGAAATGATTAAAAACTACATTAATAAATTACTTACCTTCGATCTGGAAATGAAAAGGAAACAAGATGCAAGCAGTAAACTTTGAAGAGTGGCCTGTGTATCACTGAATTTGATACCGTCTAGATACAAAACGGACTGGCTGTAGGCCAAGATGAGTGCGTTCAGAGCCAGGATCTTGAACATCTGCAGCGTCGTGACGAGTGTACAACGGCCTTGTTTAATTATGTGGCATACTGGTGACAAAAAAAGAAAAATTAGGCTATGTCTGTTAATTATATCCTATGATTTGATTATTTACGTGTGCTCATAAAGAGATGCAAAGAGAATGGAATAATTAATCTATACATATATAATGAAAATAAAGTTCTTTGAGGCTCAATCACATCAAAACTACTTAACGTATCGGCATAAGCCATCACCGTTTGATGCGCGATTTTTCGTAGATGCTTCCAGGCTGTTTTTTGAATTCCATTGACTTTTTTAACAATAAATTTAAATCGTAGCGGGCGAGTTTCAGTTAATCTTAAATATATAAACATCCAGTGTCATGAAGTTTGTCCGCAATAAACTCGGAAACTACTCAACCTTTCTTCATGAAACTTGGCATTTATTTATAATTTGGTCAAACTTCAGAGGTAGGACAGTTTACATATATTTCGATCAATGACCTCAATATGTTTTAAATACAAATTAATTTATTGTCCATGTTGATTATTGTTATCTATATATATATATAAGAGATTCCCACCTATATATTGACTCATCACGATATCTCTGAAACCATAAGGTGTAGCGACTTGAAATATGGTAGGAATATTCCTTTCGCCGAGTAGAGGTCAGCTAAGAACGGATTTTGCGAAATTCCACCCACGAGGGGGGTTGCGGGGGGGGGGGGGGGTAATCAGGGCGGGACAACGTCAGCCGGGCCCCCTAGTTAATTATAAGTTTCATCAGTCTCAAACAGAAGGCGCCTTAAATAAGTTTGTTAACAGAAAACTGTAGGACCAACTGTTATAAATATCTCATACCCACTTTTTAATGTTGATATTTTTTCAACTCTAGATTATTTTAAGATGCACATTTTATGTTTACCTAATAAGTACTTTATTATACTTTTATAACTGAATCACAGCAACAACGTCCGCGCGTGCAATATTGACGTCATAAATTTATTTATCGTCCTAAACAGATAGATGGCGCTGCCTCATGTTTTGTAACTTTTATTGTTTACACCATGGGACAAAAGTTGGTGCTGTTCATTTTATGAACTTGATATTTAAGTGTTACCAGATTTTACAGGCCTAGGCGCACTAAGTAACATAGTAGACAGAAGAGCGTAACGCTTTTTTCTTACGTGACGGATTCACTATACAACTCCTACAAAAATAACTTACTGCAAAGTATACTGGAAAGGCGACTGGTAAATGGTGCAGCAACACTGGCATCTCCCAACCGAACGAGTTGCACGTCCTCTTCCTCGAGTTCCTTCATAGCACGACGGAGCCGAGCTGCTGTTTCTGCACGACCCTCGACCCTCGGATCTCTCGGTCTTCGAGGTGGTTCTACCTCTGGGGGTCTTTCCTCGCGGACCTTCTCTCGAAGCTTCTCGGGAGCATTTGCCAGTATAGCCACGCCTACCTATTAAGCCCATATAACACACAAAATGAACTCATAACAGTTAAAGAATAGAACAGCTTAATTATTGTAGAACATTTTTTTTAAATGTATTCTTTTCATATATTACAACAAAAAAAGTTAACCATAAGGGTTAAGACGCAATTGAAAAATGTGTCAAAGTTGGCAATTTCAATCAAAATGTGGTAATTGTTTTAATTTTTTGTCTAAACTGTAAAATTAAAATATACAATTACCCCTTTTTAGTCCCTAGTTCCTTATAAGAAACCCACAAAAATGAATTTAGTTTGTCACATTGTCACAAAATCATTGCTGAAAAGCTTGACTGAAATGGATTATAAACCTGTCGATGGTAATGTTTTTTTTGGTTTGCACTAACATCAGGTAAAATGCAGTCACTATTTCGTGCTGTGATGAAAATAAAAACGGATACGCCCAATCACTACAAATAGTACTAAGGACAATTATTGACATATATTTGATCAGCACTCCTACAAGGAACTGAGGACAGTAACCATAAAATGATATAAATACTTACATTTGCATGCTTTAATGCCCCAACATCATTGGTTCCATCTCCACACATCAGAGTAACATATCCTAAAGATTTCAATGTAATTATAACAAATTCCTTTTGCTTTGGTGCAAATCTAGCAAAAACTTTTATATGTGGCATCAGTTCTCTTAGAAGCTGGTGGTTATGTTCATTTAAGTAGGTTAATCCTTCTCCAGTTATACACAGATCGAATTTAGAAGTTAGGTCTTTCGAAGATTTAAATGGTTGAACGGGAAGATCCACTTCGTCATCTATAGATTTCCAACCCCATTTATCACAACTATTGGTTAAAATAAGTACTTCTTCTTTTCGCGTAAACTTCAATTCTTTGGCAACGTGACATGCTGTCAAAGGGTTATCTCCAGTTATCATTGCAACTGAATGGGAAGCGTGAACTATTTCTGCAATTGCTTTTTTTGAGTCCGTCTTCAATGGACAAGATATGATGACGAATCCAACAAAAGTCAGATCTGTCTCGATATCTTCTCTTGATAAGTCTCTAATTTCCTGTGAACTGAGCTTGCCCAAATTTCTGTACCCTAAAGCAAGTACTCTTGCACCCCGCCTTGATAGAGTTAGATAAACGTTATCATAATGACTGGGGACCTCCTTGAGCATCGTTTTTATAGTTTCCGGTGCGCCTTTGACACTGCTGATGTAATGAGTCTCCATAAATCCCCGCTCATTGACTTGGTACCCAGCAATAACAGACATCCTTTTGAGAGCACTCGAGAAATGATTTCTATGAACAATTTTCAGTCCTGGAGATTTTCCTTTCTTTGGCACTACAGCATCACCTTTAGTAAGATTCCACTCTACAGCTTTCATTGTAGCTTTCTCTAATGGATCACCCACAATTCCATCATCAAGCTGCACTAAAGAGTGACAAGACGCTAACACTTGTATTGTCTCAATTGGGGCTTGTGATAGTGGAACTGCAGTTGCATCTGTGTGATCTCCTATGCCAGCCACACCTTCAACAACTAAATTGTCACTTGTCAAAGTACCAGTCTTATCAAAGCAACATATTTCAACTTTTCCAGCAAATGGTATTCTGAAGGGTTCAGTACAAAATACGGCCAATTTTGAAAGAGATAATAATGAAGTATTTACTGCAAGAGACAATTCGATTGGTAGTTCTGGTGGTACAACTGAGGTCAATATCAGAGTACACTCTAAGAACAGTTTATATCTGTTTCTTTCAGGATCTTCACAACCCTTGATCCAAACATACGCAGCAGCAGCAATCGCAAAAATGAGTAAGAATAATATGAAACCAAATGTCTCCAAATTATTAGCAGTAACTCTCTTAACTCCAAACAGTATAGTCCTTAAGAGTTTCCCTTGTGAAGTATTAAAACCATTACGAATCACATATCCAATACACCCATTATCTGGTGCTTTAAGACCAGCACTGATATTTTTAGTAGGTGATGAGTGCTGAACAATTTTAGTACCACCAAAAAGCATATGCAGTTTTCCTTCTGCCTCAGGATACAAATTTTGTTTGAGATTCTTTTCATTCTCCAGTGGTTCTTTCATTTGTGGAACACTCTCTCCAGTCAACATAGACTCGTCAACTATACAGGAACCTCTCAATAAGAGGATATCGCAAGGTACTAGATTCTCATTATTGGACCTTACTAGGGACACAATGTCACCAGGTAACAACTGATCACTCATTATTTGTCTCCATCGCCTGTTTCTATAAACATTGATGTTATAAGGTTTGTTACCCATTTTCCTTATTTCAGCCATATTCCTCAGCTGTTGTTGAACTAGTGTGCATTCAAACATGATAAGCATTATTAAAGTGAATATAGAATAATACCAATATTTATCGAGACACCACAGAGCTACACAAAATACTTGAAATACAAAGAATGGTGCAGTAGCCCTTTCCTTGAAGAGCTCCATGAATTCTGGTACGGCCTGCAAATATCCAAATAATATACATTTATAGTATTACTGTAATATATGTAGAAAAAATGATGGTGTAGTGGTTTGGATGTATGGAGAAGCAAAATCAAAATACTATATTCAATTTAGGCCTTGAGCAAGGGCTTCAAACACCATCACCACCTGTTCGGGAAAAACCCAATTATGGAAATAACTGGCAAGAAACTCGATCTTGTTGTTTATGGTAATAAGTAAAGGTTTGTCCTCTATATTTAAAAAAAAAGGAAATATAAATGTTGGTGAAAATTGAGTGTAATAAAACAGATTTTACCATTATCATTTCATTTTTCCCAAACTCCTTTTCAGCCAACTCAATAGCTTCATCATCTGAAAATCCTTTGGATTCTAAATACATGTCATAAGGCTTATTCGTTGGAAACTCAATTGTATGAAATTGTTTCTTATCCCAGTCATATATATATTTGCTCTTTTGAAATACGAACCAAACATCTGGATGAATGCTATCTTTTTTTGTTGACTGAAACAAAATATTTTTTTTATACATTTATTCTTAAGTGCTTTGAAATGAAAACTGTTGGATGTTAATATGTATAATGCCTGATGCAAAAGAGGTACTTGTTATTCTGGAGCTTTTTTTATTGTAGTGACTTATTTAATAAGCCATTTAATTTTTAAGGATGTTAATACTTTAGCAACCCTTGACTGTGACATTTCTTGTGTTGCTATTTTCTAATCAGAATTAGGTAAGTGGCAATATGCATTACCAACAATGCAAGTCAACTCTTACTTTATAAGTAAAGTCATCTCGTGTAATCAAATGAAATCAAACTCTAATTAGAATATTTATCTAGTTACTAGTAGTTACCCCACAGTATTACTAATATTATGTGTATTTTACAACAAAATCATTTAATCTTGACAAGATATTTCTTAATAAACTTCTTTTCTCAGAGCTTTCTGATCTGCAAAAGTATGAATAACATTGTCAAAGTTTAAAAATCGGATTGGGAAGTTTAAAATTTTTAATAAACAGAATAGGCAAGCAACATAGCCTATTTTGTCCCATAGAGTTGCTTAAACAAGTTTCTTTAGTTTCGAAAATGATCTATCAGAACTGTAGTCACAGGAAATATACCAAATTTACCAGTAATGTAGTACATACTTCAGGAAAACTGCAGGATATAATATGATTCTTCATTATTAAAGAATCAACAGGTTCTCTAATATACAAAGTCTTTTCTATTTCATGTATATAAATATTTTCAACTTATTTAGATTATACTTTGGACATATCCCAATTAGTACATCGTGAATGCTATCTTTTTTAATATAAATGTCCAATCAGGGTTCTACTGTTAAACTAAATAAAGATTATCTAGTTGTCGTAATGAGTTATTGCAGGTTACAGTTTCCTATTAGGGCCAGACATACTTATCTCTCTAACAATATAGTTTTGAATATTATTTGCCATATGGGAGATATATTGATCTAATATATGATAGTGCTCAGAAGCTTAGTTTCTGCAAAGTGTAAAGAAAAAAAAACTAAATTACCTTAGTATGATGAAGCTTGACGATTTCCGAAAATCCATTATTAGGTGTTGGCACAACTTTGACTATATCAGCTTGTATGGGATCTTTAACCTATAACATCATGTAAATGTTAATAAACGTCTGAAAATTTGTTTTTAAAAGAAAAGTTCAATGAAAACCACTTACCGAGGAGCAGGAGAGAAAGCACTGTATGTGTACACTCCAATAGCAACACAGACAGATCAGAATCTGGACAATAGCTACAACCGCAACAGTGACGAAGCCAGCTTCAAAATTGTCCTCGAAACCGTAAACAACAATCCATGAATAAAACACTATTGGATAAATGATCAAGAAAGGTAGTATAGTCCCTTGTAACACAGTCGGTACTGGTTTAAAGAGCTGTGTATATTGGACCAAGTCATCAAGTGACGACTGCATTTTATTAGATACCATTATTCAAATCTTATAAACTTATTATATAGTAACGAATACCAATTTAAAAGTGTAGGAAGTGGTAATGCATATTTTTATCTATTTGTTCGTGAATAATGAAAGAAGTGTATGTTTTACAACGCCACTTTTTTATTTTATTGTGCTTGACAAATTCAAGATTGACAAGCCGAAACTAAGGAGAACGGGGAAGGACAAGACGGAAGTAACGTGCCAAGTGTGAAAAACACGCTCAATTTTTCACAAGAAGAATGTTTATAACATGTTACAATATACGAAAAAATATTCTTAAAATTAAATTAATAAGTTTAATAAAGTACATAATATTTTTCATGTATAAATATGTAAGTATAAAAGTCGTGAAGTTATTTTAAGTTCTCAAATTCTTTAAAGATTTAATATTATTATCACATTAGTGCGTTTATTGGAATCTTGTCTAAACAACATGCTTTTAAAATACACCTAATAACATGTAATTATTTTATTTTAAAAATGGTTTTAAACAAATGGTGTTTGGTTTTTGGCGGGATCTTGGTCTGTCATGTAGTGGATTTTATTTTTTATTCATAATCTTGTGTTACTTGACTCTATATTGTGTAAAATTGGTGGTGTTTTATGTAATACAGTTTGTTTATTGTGCATAAGTGAAGTGAATGGAAAATAATGCCACGGACCATGAATTCTGAGATGCGACAAAAATTCCATGGAAGGTTCTAACAAGATGGCCACCATCTTGTTAGTTCATTGAAATTATATCGAGAAACTTGTAATATCGATACACACTTGACAATGGTAGTAATGATCTACTAGAAGACTGGTTGCCGAAAATTGAATAGAAGAAGAACTTATAATACTATTAACTACTTGACAATGGCAGTAATAATCTAAAAGATTAGTTGCCAAAAATAAAGTTAAAAAAAAAAAACAAATGGTGTTAATAGGCTGAACATCCAAGTCGCCTTTGCCTATAGAAAATTGAAGAATGCAACAATAACCCTTGTCTGGTGTTGCCAATTTAGTGACTAGTTGCTAGATTAATCAACTTCATAAAATCAAAAACGACATTTTATTTTTATTTAACAAATATTATAATTATCAACCTTTAAGTCCGTTGAAGCTGTGAAGACCTTCCTAGGTCAATAGCGTAGTCAGTACGAGGAAAAGAAAACAATCTTTCTAGCACCATTTTTAAATATATTAAATGTTTAAGATACAACAATGTGAAATATGATTTTTTATCGACATAAAAACCAACACCAATTATTGTGGTATGTGTGTACTATAACAATTTAGATGAAAAAGTAGAAGCGGCACTGCAAAAGTCCGAGATTAGTCGGATAAAGAGTGTGACTACTAAAAACATATTGAGACACCGCCCTCATGGCTACCACATGCTACCTGCTATTCTATTGCTTAGTTATTACTTTTATATTGTAGCCCCCATATTATTTATATTCGTGGTATAAAGAAAGATGTGAGGAATAGAATAAATACTGGTTAGATGAAATGGCGAAATGTGTATGGGTTAGTTTCTAACCCACGAATACCGCTGAAACTAAAGAGGAAGCCGTATAAAACTATAATAGAACCAGGCGTATTATATGGATCCGACTCTTATTATATAGTGTCTTATCTATGGATCCGACTACGAAAGGGACTGGTGAAACAAGATTACATGTGACAGAGATGCGAATGCTAAGATGGATGTGTGGTGTAACCAGAATGGATAAGATTAAGTACGTCAGAGGAAATTTGAAAACAGCACCAGTGACAGATAAGTTGAGGAGTCAATGTTTTATAGGCATATTATAAGAAGAGATGAAAGTTATGTAACTAGAATATTTTTGTGTATGAAAGTGGACGGATGTAGGAGTAAAGGAAGACCGAACAGGGCATGGATGTATTCTGTGTTAAATTATATGCGTGTAAAAGTTATTAATACTGAGGTGACACGTGACAGGGGATAATGGAAAAAGAAAACATGTTGCGCCAACCCTACTTAGGTGGGATAAGGGTAAGAAGAAGAATATTATTTGTATTTGTATTGTCGATTCTCATCTATCTTAATCTTTCGAGCGTTTGTAAACTAGCTGCCACAGCGTTTACTAGTCTACACAAACGGACTCATATTTTTTATTTTCTTTCCTACCTTCTGAAAGTAGCAACGTGGTCGTTACGCTACCACATCTAAGGGTTAACTTAAATACCTTTAAGATGCGTTCAATAAAATACGAATTTTAATTTGAAGTGGAAATAAAGGTTGGCCATTTGGTTTTTGGGTACTTTTCCGCAGTATTTACGCATATTCGTCATTTTTTATTGCATTATATAGTAAATAGACATAAATTTCCATCAAAGTTACCTCATAGAATATAGTTCATTAGTTCGTTCATAGAATCCAGAAAATTTTACCATCAAAAATACGGACGAATTTTTTTAGAAACGCTTTGGAATTCATATAAATTTTATTATGGCAATCAATGCTTGAATTGTAAGTTACTATCGAATGTATTATTATATGTGCCTCTAAAATATGTACTACAATTAATAGATTACATTTATTTAAGAGTTACATTTATACTTACATTTTTAGCGACTTTGGACCAATTGTTAGCGAATTTCCTTTATTGTGGATAACAACACTGCTTTTGTTGATATCTGTCAAAAAACGCGCGAATTTTTCCATTTCCTTTCCGAGTCTTTTTAATTCCTGTGTAAATTAGTATGGTGATAGTTACTGATTATGGATTTACAGATTAAAAGGAAATCCACCAAAACCTTATTTACCGGCAGCCGCGCTGAAACTTATCCTCATGATTTACAAATGTACAAAATACCACCAGTTGAAGACATAACTCTACATGAATTTGAAACTTTAGCTTTGGAACGAGTCAACTTGCTGAGATCTTTAGCAACAGCGACTACCTTAAAAGGACTTCGTATAAATTCAGAAGAGTGGAAAGAATATATCCTGAATGATTTGAAAACTCAAGGCTTAAAGTATTATGAAAGGTTATGTGATAAATCTTCCTGCGGAACTACCGATTCAGACTTACAAGCGAGGCGTAAAGACCACATCGCTCACTTCATCTTAAGGTTAGCGTACTGTAGAACAGAGGAGCTGCGTAGATGGTTCATAGCGAGAGAATTAGAACTATTTAAAATGCGTTTCGCAAATATGAAAGGAGAATCAGTTGAAATATTTTTCAAACTAAACAATCTATGTTACACAAATATATCTGATGATGAGAAAAATGAAGTAATACAGCATTTAAGAGATTCAACCCCATATTCAAATGTAGAAAATATGAAGTTTTATAAAGTGAAATTTTATGAAGTTCTTGATTTAGTTAAATCAAGGAGAGTGTACCTAAGCAGTGGTTATGCTTACATACCTCATAGGGACTTCATATCAGTACTATCAGCCCAGTACAGGACTCATCTAAAGCAGAGTCTAGCTGTCGCTTGTCACCATCTCAGTGAAATTGAGCAAGACGATCGTTTAGTTCACCTGCTGAAGGGTTTGCATCAATCATACTCTGGCAATGACTACAGCGATACCAAGGCAACAGTACCAATTGAGACTCTCGACACACTCTCTGTTAAATCATTCCCACTATGTATGAGGCAGCTACATGAACAATTAAGATCTGCCCATCACTTAAAACATGGAGGGAGGTTACAATATGGCCTATTTCTTAAAGGCATTGGTGTAACCCTGGAAGATTCTCTAAGGTTCTGGAGAGAGGAGTTTACAAAGATAATGGATTTAGATAAATTTGAGAAGCAGTATGCTTACAATGTAAGGTATAATTATGGTAAAGAAGGTAGTAAGAGAAACTACACACCGTTTAGTTGTTTGAAAATTATAAATACACCTGTTGGTCCAGGAGACTGTCATGGATGTCCATATAGACATTGTGATGTAAGCAATTTAAAGAATAGGCTTCAAGGGTATGGATATGATGCACAGAGTAAGTTTGTCATTTCTAATCATGAGTGATTATGTGAGTAGGTTATAGTGATAAATTAAAATAAGTGTACACTGCTAAGCTACCAAGTTCAAATTTCAATTATTGATATTTTATTCTGCTTAAATTTACCATTTTTTTTTCTCAAACAGACTATGCTATTGACCTAGCAAGGTCTTCACAGCTTCACCAGACTACAATTTTACTACCTGTAACAGTAGTTAGTATGTGACAACATTTTTTGGCTCAATTTTTGATATTATTAGCAATAGTTTTTTGTATACTATATTGTGGGTTAGGTGAAGGCACTCTAGAACACATATTTTTCGATTGCCCCAATTTTGTATATACCTTGAACAATGTTTTGTCTGACAGTATACCCCGTCCATCTGATATTAAATTTTAGCACTTGTACATGTTTTCTCCTTTTTTTCAATTTTATATTTATAAAAAAAAATACACTTCAACATAACACAGTAATTGTTATGTAAATATATATTTATTTAAGGCATGATCTGAAAGAATTATAATTGTATAATAAAAAATGTGTGCGTGTACTAGTGTACACACGTAAGAAGTGAAACTTGTTTAAGGCCTTATTTTTCGCAAAATGATCTATATGCAACTTTCCAGAAATTGGTTAAAAAAAAAAAAAAAAACCCTTTCTTTCTTTATGGCAAACAATTTCATTAATATATTAAAAAATAAAGTTAAATTAGATAAAGTTTAAACAAAAGGATTTTATTATCATAGACATGAATACAAAAAAGATGGCGCGTAACGGAAAAATGTGACGGTAAATTTTTTCCAACGCCGATAAAGAAGTTTCACTTCAAAAATTTAATACTACCTATAAAGGGACTCCCATGACTGACTTGACACTGGCAGAATTCATATCTATAGGACACCATTATTAAAAAGCTGAACCTACATTGGTTCATTATTATTAAAAATAATAATACTTTTTTGTATAAAATCTATACTAATATTATAAAGAGGTAAAGTTTGTGAGTTTGTGACGTTGTAAGGGGTAATCTCAGGAACTACTGCTCCGATTTGAATAATTCTTTCAATGTTATATAGCTCATTCATTGAGAATGGTTATAGGCTATATATCATCATGCTAAGGCCAATAGGAGCGGAGCACAGGTGAAAAATGTTTCAAAATTGAGATGTTTTTTTCTTTTTGAGAGCTTCTGCTGCGTGTCAGCATTAGCCCAGAGTAGTAACTATTACTATGCGGACGAAGTCGCGGGCAGGGGCTAGTCTATTATATATTTTGTATACATCATCAGGATTTTCATAGTCAAGAAGTGAGGTTCAGGGGAACAGAACATCTAAAATAGATTGGTATTGAATAGATCACCTTGGTCATTAGTTTCTTTTTTAAATCAGATATAGCCTATTTAAGTTTTATGCCCTGTTATCAGTAATGTTTGTCTAGAATTTTGGAAACAAAGTATAGTAATTGCATTAATTATACCATTTTTATTATTTACAGCTGTAAATGACATAGTGGATTTGGCAAAAAAGGGTCATTATCAAATAGCATGCAGCAAATATTTGGACACTATCCATCATCTCGATCTAGGTCTGGGTATTAACCATCCAAACCAGTTTTTTGAGGAGAGTCAAAAGATAATCAATGGTGAAGTCAAATTAGAACCTAAAAAGGAGAAAACAACAATTAAGAAAGAGATAATTGAGGACATAGATGCAGCTGATTTTGATGAACCATTAGAATAATTAAATACCTACTTATAATGATAAAATATTTTATAAAAATGATAAAGGAAACAACATTAAAGTGTATCTTTTCAAAAATGTATTCGAGAAATATTATTTTCTTTTAACATACATAGCTTTTTTGGTCATGCGGCCACAATATAAACCAAATATAAAAATTAAACCTATTATTGACATGCCTACAACTAAAAAGTATTTCTTAGATGGAGAAATTGATATCTCATCATACATGTCACCAAAATTTTCGATGACATTCATCTGTAAATAACAAAAATAAGGGTTTATAAAATTAATTCTATTATACAACATATAGACTGAATCAATCAACCAAAAATAAATTCAATTTAAGCCCTAATAAAGTGCTTATGAAAATCAAACCTACCACCGGTTCAGAAAACAACCCACATTTAAAATACATTACATGTTACACTTTTTGGTGTTCTACTTTAGTGGAAGATTGTAATATGCTTTATTTTTATAAATGTCACGTAAACTTATACGTGTTTTTACAAAAAAGTTAAATACGTATTAAATACTTGGTTTAAAAAAGTTTCCTAATAAATGCACCGCGCTCGCCCGAGGCAAGTTCGTGTTATCCTTTTTCACTAACGTAACCAAAGCGAGACAAAAGAACAAGATGGCGACCGCGGTGCATTTAATATGAGACCTTTTTAAAGCCAGGGTTCAATACATATTTAACTTTTTTGTAATAACACCGATAGTTTTTTTATTTTTTGTCATTTCAATTAACTTTAAAAAATCTATTTTACTACAAATAGTGATAGATTTTTTAAGTGAAAACTTATTTAGGCGCATTGACCACTTTTTGAGTGAACAAAAATCATTAAACTCGCGTCATCGTCACCGCACACTTCCCATGAGCTATATGTATACTGTTTTATTATCAGGGCGGAACAACGTCCGCCGGGCCCGCTAATTTTAAATAATTCGTACTATAATTAATTTGAAAATTCAAAAGAGAACAGTTATTCCATTGTTTTGAGTGTTCACTTTTGTTGGTAGTCCTTATGACTGCTTGGTTTTTAATTTTTTTTTAAATATATTTATGGTGCTTGTAGTCCTTATCCATAATTCAGCCAGTAACAGTAATCTCAGCATTTATTATACAATACACATAAACATTTGCAAATGAAATATTTAAGAAAATTATAATTAACATAAAAGAAGAGATGTATACAATAAAGTGTATGAAAAAAAAAAAACATAATTACCGCAGCAACATGCCTGTACATCTCTAATCTACTAGAGAGTGCCTTTTCACAATCACTTTCCAGTTTTCTACTACTGTCATTCAGGATTATCTTCAAACATTTCAAACCTATAAAAAAATATATCATTTTATTAAAAACTTCAACCTTATTTATATCAAAAGATATTTTGTAATTAAAATTACAATTAAAACTTACGTCTACCAGCACCATGTTCAAGATCTTTGCAGTACTTTAATAGATCTAAAGCACACGCTCTTTCTAATAACGGGTCAGCCTCGATATCTACTTCTGCTTCCTCTATTATTTGGGCAACTTCGCGTGCGCATTCAGCTGACACTATTTTATGATTCAAGAGAGCATTTTTGAGGCATTCCTCAACCTGTAAAAAAAATCATTTTATTACCACCATGTCCAAAGAAACACAAACTTTAATTTCACTATTGAAGTAAGAGTTTTCTGCTAATATTAATCTCAAAGTATAAGCTACTTGCTTTTGCTTATAACTTCGTTTGCGTTTATGTAGATTTTAACCTACTCTTATGGAACAATGCATTTTTTTGTACGAACAAAAAGTGCCCAACGTCCTTTTCTGTGCTCGTGACAACATGAGTGCAAAATTTCACGATGATTGTAAACAAATAAATGAACAAACTGTATTTCGCATTTATAATATTAACTAGCTGTGCCCGCAACTTTGTCCGTGTGAAACCTTATTAAAAAAAAGCAGCGATTATTAAAGTCATGTGAATGTATCAAGTCCATTTACTTATCTACTTTTCTCTCTTACTTAAGACGCGTCGTTATTAAAAGTACATTAACTTTTGATAGACCTAAACTGATTTTAATAAAATAAACGACTAAATTTTACCCAAAGATAAGATTTATGATTTTCTTGAAGAAGTGCTATTATGAAGGCAGTATTTTATCAGTGATGCGTGTTCATACTAACAGACAGACATTTCTAAAATGGATTTGAATGGATACTTACTAGCTTCGTCCGTATGGAATAGTTACTTTGGTCTAACGCTAATACGCAGCGGAAACTCTCAAAAGGAAAAAAAGCATTCTTCATTGGTGCTTCGCTCCTACTGGTCTTAGCGTGATGATATAGCCTATAGCCTTCCTCGCTATATATGAGCTATCTAACATTTACATTTTTCAAATCGGACCAGTATTTCTTGAGATTAACGCATTCAACCAAATTAGTTAAAATTTTACTATTCTTCTCTCATACTTACCTCAAGCCATTATTCAATTTACAATAACTTTTGATAGAGTAGACCGATTCTAATGAAACAAGGATTAAGTTATTCACGATGATATCCTTTATAATTTTCTTGGTGAGGTATTATTGTGAAGCTAGGACTTTAGCAGTGATATTTCTTCATACAAACAGAAAATCGAAAAAGGTACAGACACGTTAGATTTACATTCTTATTATATGTATAGAAGATAGATTAGGATACTAAGAATGATTACTAACATAATTCTATTATATTAAAAAGTCTTACTACCTGTCCATCAGAAGTAGTAATATCAGTTTGAACTGCACAAATTGTTTGTATCTCTGCGTTGCATAATTTTCCAAGCAAAGGATCGAGGCGATAATTCAATGCCTGCTCTTTCAATATATTTGCCAATTCATTCTCACACGATGTAGTTAATTTTGACTCCCTAAATTTCTCTTTCAAACAGTATAACATTTTACCTTGAAGTTCAACATCTCTTGGCTCACTTCCTGTTATAAAATGATTATTTTTAAACAAAGGACAATTACATTTTATATGGATATGAGTCAGGATAATCATTAGTATATACGTACCAATGACCTCAGTACAATATTTACTAATATCGACATTGCATGCATTGATTAAATTCATGTTGAATCTATAATCTGTATTCTGTTCAATCATTCGATTTGTTACTACTACTTTACAATTCTTGTCAAAGTCATTATCTTGACGATGTGCCTGTAATAAAAAAAAATACAGTAATAGAATTCAGATATCTTTAGAAGAGTTTGGGCAATTAATCAGTGTTTGTTTAAAGAAAATTGATAGTTCATAAAGATCTGTGGAACTTTTTATCATTTTAATCATTATAACAAGGTATTTTATTTATTTTTGGCAACCAATCTTCTAGTAGATTATTACTGCCATTGTTGAGTAGGTGATGTTGTTACAAGTTTCTAGCGATCATTTCATTGAACTAACAAGATGGTGGCCGTCTTGCTAGAACTTTCTAGGGAGTTTTTGTGGCAAGTCAGAATCCATGCTCCGTGATATTATTTCTGATCCATTTCCCTTGTGCACAATAACCAAACTATATTACGTAAAACATCACCATTCCACAATACAGAGCCAAATAACACAAGATTATGAATAAAATTCAAAGTCCCCTACATGACAATCCAAGATCCCGCCAAAAACTACAAGTTATTTCTTATAATTCAATATTATAATGCTACTTCCATACAATATATACATGTTTGAATTTATTATTGTTATGCATTATAAACGACGACGACGATAGACACAATCACACATAAGAGACACAGCATTTATTTTCTAAATAATGAGATAAGTAGTTACCTTTAAACAGTCAAATATCTTAGGTGGCTCTGTCTTATGACAATATAAATCAATCATGTCACTACAAGTTGTTATTAAATGATAATCAATAGCACTATCAGTGAATTCCTGCTTTCTCACAACAAATATAGCTTTTCTACACGCTTCATTTAATTTCCCTCTCGCTGTTTGGAGACATTCCAAAGCAGCTGATTCTCCATGTGGAATATCTGAACAGTATTTATCAAGATCACTTTTACATGCCTCTTTCAGTTCTGGATCTAAATCTATATTTTCCTTTTGTTGAAATAATTGACTTCTTAATTGTTGACGACAATCTTTAACTATTGTGTGTTTTCTCCTAGTTATAGTATCATTTCTAACAATTTCACTTAGACATGTTACAACTTGGTTTTTTGTTTGAGCTTTAGGACAAAATCTTACTACATATGATTTACAGGCATTTTTAAATTTTCTTGTAAATTTGTAATTCTTAAGAGAGATCAGTTGCTCATGCTCAATTGCAGCTCTGCATTTTTGGTTAGCTTTAATCTCTGGATCATTCTTATGGCTAATTAAACATTCCATAACATCATCCTCATCTTTCTTACTTTGTAACTCTGATGAACATAGCCTCTCAATAGGAACTCTACAGTTCTTGTTAACAACAGCATTTAACTCAATATGACCACTTTGTATTTCAGTAAAATTTGTTACCATATCTTTACATTTTGGTGAAAGGTCCTTAATATTGATTTGCAAGCAGGCTATTTCTTCTCCCTTTTTAGTGTTGTCAAGACATAGATTAGCCAAGTCATCCATACAGACATCTTCAATCTCTGGCAATAAGTCTACACTTACAGCTCTTTGTCTCATTACTCTTTTAACCTGTTGTTCACATGCTGGTACCAATTTCACTTTCTGATCTGTATCATAAGCATAATTATACAAACATGGGAATATCAATGGGTCCTTTTCAGAAGGGTGTTCATTGACATCAGCCCATTGAAGTTTAGCTTTACAAATTTTTACAGCATCATATTTACATGCTTTAAATAATTGAGGGTCCAGTTTAAAATCTCTGGATATGAAATACTGTATTTGTAATAAAGCCATCTCACAATCAGGAGTCATCAGTTCCGTGCCAACTTTCTCCATCAAGCATGACATCACTCTTCCATTCCCACCATCAATTTCTTGACAAGCTTTGTCAACTACAGCTTTGCAGGATTTCCGTAAAATAGGATCCACCCTCCAATCCTCACCAGGATCTACTTCTTGAAGTAAATTTTCTAATGATTTCTGGCAAGACATAGTTATCCTCTTTTCCTTCTTCTTTCTTGGTCTAGCATGTTCCATTAAGCAGTGTATTGTTTTACCTCCAGCTTCAATACCCTTGCATAATGTTGTAATATCATTGGCACAATTCTGCATCAATTCTGGAGATAGCCTGTAATCATCCATAAGCATTTTTCTGTGATCAGTAATTTCTGCAGTGCATTCTGGTGAAATTTTTGTAGTCTCATTTCGTGATATGTTTTCTAAGCATAATAAAATCTGTGCAAGTCTTACATCTTTGTCATCAACCACACCTTTACGACAATGGTATTTTCTTATATCCTCCTTACAAGACTTTACTAATCCTTTACTCATTTTATAATTCATTACAATAGTTTTTTGATCATAAAATAGTTGATCTTGGCACTTTTTTCTCATACCTGGAATAGGTAAGTTTATGTACTACTAGGAACATAAAGTCATATTATATTACCATGATATAATTTCAAAAATAATATACCCAGTAACATGGAGTATTGTGATTGTAAGAATATATTAATTATTATATCTAACATGTACTTTGCAATTATATATCTGCAAATTTCTTTTAAATTCTTAGCTTACGTTTTAAACACTTAAGGATACGAATTTTTATAAAACCAATGTATTAGGAAAGTCCAAATATAATTTGAATGGTAACTCAGATCATTAATAGAATATATGATTATCTTTTAACATTTATAGAGATAATTTCATTCTTATTAAGAATAATTTTGGTATGTGGTAGAGCTATGCTAAAGCTATTACTGGTTTCAACATGAATGAGTCGGCTCATCCGGGGCAGTACCACCCTCTCACGGAAACCCGACGTGAAGTAACGGTGCAGGCATTGTTGCGTTTAGTTCGGTCAGTGAGAGCGCCAAAGGATCACCTCCCCTCCCCTCTCTCCCTTTCCACCGAACACAGGCTGGCATCACACTTGCGACTCCCCTGATGTTGCTAGTGCCTATGGACGGCAATCGCTTAACATCAGGTGACCCGTTTGTTCTTTGCCTCCCATGACATAAAAAAAAGGAGGTCAAAAAATTGTTTCAAGACAAGTTGAATTTGATAAACATCGCAAATTTACTGAGCAAACTTCTGTTCTTTATGTATTCTGGAGTTATTTAAAATACCACATCAACGTTGATTAATGTAAATGTTTATAAAAGGATTGTCACTGTTCCTGCAAAATATCAGATCTACCTTTTCATCAAAAATGAATTAAATTCATAATTTGATACAAAAGCTAAACCACAATTAAAAAACATATTGTAGAAGACTAGGATAAATAAATTGTTTGCATTACACATGTTGCCTTGTATATTAGGTTTTGCAGGTCATATGATGTCATATAGATGTAGATGTGTGTATGTAAACATGTTTTTATGTGACATATGGTTAGACTTTGTCTCAGAATATTATAAAATTTACCTAATGAAAATTTGTTGGACCTGATAACACATTGTAATAACATTTTATTTTTAAATAACATATACCTACACATATGGTTTAAACTTCAGTGTTATGCAAATATCATTTACATTGTATTTAATGACAATACTCTTAAGACAATGCAGCTTAAATGCCTCTTTATTAGGTGGTTGTTTAACAAAATATGTAAGCAATTTCCACATAAACATTTGACCAATACTATGGTCTTACACAGTCAAATAGACTGAAATATGTATTCCATGCTTGAGTTGATGGTTATAGTCCAACTATGTTGTGTGCAACCATCGTACAGGTGCCAGATGTCGATAAAGTACTCAAGATTTTAACTGAGGTGAGTGATGTAGTGGGAATGAGAAAATTATGTGCTACCTCACTCTGTTAATGTCTATTGCTAGAAGTTGACAGGTGCAGTAGTGGGGGAGGGAAACAACACGCTACCTCACCCAACTCACATCTGTTGCAAAATAAAACAGTTGCACACAAACTTGTCTGCTTATAGTTATTGTAATTTCGATAATGTCTGCTTATAGTCCCTTTATGTATGACAAAAATGTGGTGGAACATAAACAGTTCCTCAATATATATAAGCCCAAAGTGTTTGTTGAATTTTTTTTATATTATAATGGGCAAAAGAACAGGCGGGTCACCTGATGGTAAGTGATCACTGCCATTCATAGACACTAGCAAGGTAGTAGCAAGTGTATGGCCGGCCTTTAAAAGAAGTGTACACTCTTTTCTTAAATCGTACCAGGCAGAAATTGAGAACCTCCTTGGAAGACATCCATCCATTGAGGTGGTGTGGATGAAATTTCAGTTTATATAGAATTGTAATAATCTGTAAGAAAATTAAAGAAGTATAAATACTTACCATTCTCATATTTGTGTCTCAAAAGACATTTATACATTAACCATGACCCTGGAATTTCATCTGGACAAAAACTCTTTTGCTCTAAATTACATGCAGCAAAAACAATCTTATCCAATTGAAGCGTTGTATATTTAATTTCATTAAGAGCAGTCATTTCGGACTGACATTCTTGTGTAACTGTTTGCTCAAAACTTTGTAGACACTTCAATGTCTGAGTTTGTGATAGACTCTTTGGATCCGGGGGAATCCTTCCACATGTATGTGAACTGATATCACTAAAGCATTTTGTAATAAAGTTTACAGTTATCTGCCAGTCATTGAATAGAAGAGATTCAATTTTATTAATCAGCCTCAAACAGTTTTTGTCTGTTGCACTAGGTTTCTTTTTTAACAGACAGTCTATTGTATAATCTGTTGGACCCAAACAGTTTGATATCACCGTGTCTGCTTGGCATACTGACCCTAATTTATCATATAAAAAACTATTGTCTATTAAGTCTGTTAACCTTTCCCATAGTTGCTCTTGGCATATAGGTGGTATTTGGGTTTTATTGTATGAGGAATTTAGTGCACAAGACAAGAGAGCGAAATGGTCATCCAAATGAGAACATAGTTTGTGATATAATGCGCATTGGCTGGCGTCCCAGCTAATGACGTCGTTTCTCGGTTTATCCTGAACGATACGTCCGTACACATCGTGACATAATAATGCACAAGTATTTAAAATCCAAAATAAAATCTTCCAATTATTCGTTAACATTTCGATAGGCACCCGGTTAATTATCCTCACAGATATCACTAAAAATGTATAAATTCTATGTTTGATATTATGAATATATGCATTGACTTACATTATAAAACAAATCATAGAACTCTTATCTTAAATGAATACATAAACCTTTTAAGTATTTATATATATCGTATTTTAACACCACCAGAAAAATAGAAATAAAGTCGGAAGGTAAACACCGATTGTGATACAGATCTATGCAACCCGCTACAGCAATGTGTAAAGAACAATGATTGACATTGACAATATCGACATTGACTTTAATGACATACAGCATTAGAGGAGTTACCAGATTAATAATATGAAGTGGCTAGCTAAAATGGTAATAGAAATGGATAATTCTACTTTAATCTTCGATACTGTTTAGTAATCAATAGGCTTGACTCTTTTCAATATTATACAATATGTTTTTTACGATTAAAGTGAAAATAAAATATTTATTAGAAATTTCAAATATACCTACTTACATATAAGCTAAATCTATTTGTTTAATTCTCTTTGGTATCAATATTGTCAGATATACGAATTAGTAGAATACCTGGTTTGTGAAAGTTCTATTTATTACTGACTGTTTAGATAAAATGTACATACCTGGCACGCATAAAAGTGTACAAAAACATTTAGAGTTATTGTACATTAGTGGTGGTGTGGTATAAAATAACAGCAAATATATATTCCAAAAGCAACAACTCTCTGCTTTCCGTGCTGCCATCAGTCAATTTACTTTTTGGGCTCGATTCCTTTGTATGGAACTTAAACCTTTATGATTTTAAACAGTACTGGGATTAAATTTCTATTTATACATCTCATAAGTTAATAGATCCTGATACTAATAATTACATGATAGCGAATAGTCTTTACTCTTGTAGGAGCTTCGGGCTCACTACTATAATATTCTAGACTGACACGGACAGCGTAATAATAATACTCGGAATGCGTGAAATAGACTGTGTATTAATATGGCCATATAAAGTATTTATAGAAACACGCGATATTTCATTTATTTGTTCAATTGTTTGAACGACATTCTATTTACAAAAGTTTCAGCCAGCCTGTCAAAGAGGATGACATACTCGGTAGCTAGTCTGCTACTGTAGAACATGCTTTAATATATTATGTAAGTTATACAATTCTCACAATTGCTAATAACAAAAACAAAATTTTCCGATCTAATAATTTTGTATGTTTCTTTTAAATTTCATATGGTAACCCTGTAGGAGTGACGTGAGTGTTATATTTTCGGTGTTTTCATTTTTGTGTGTAGTTTTGTACGATACTATTAGAGGTTTTTGTTTCTAGTTTTCATTTTCTGTTATAAAAAAACGATGGAAGAATTCGTTGAGGTTAATCAAATATCGGATTTTATATCTTATCTTCGTAGCGTGAGTATTATATACAATGTCGAACTTATATTTTAAAAAGAAATGTCCACAAGACTTTAGACGATTATTATTCTGTTTATTATTATGATAACGGATTCATATAAGGATATAGATAGGTATAAAGTCGAATGTATATATATATATGTTGCTTATACCTATTTATTATAGATGTATTATGGGATTTGTATTTGCCGGCCGTGAATCTATTATTCGTAACAATTTATATCTCATAGTATAATTATTTGATTATACATACAGTGTGCGCAGAAAGTATTCGTACACTTAGCATTTTCACAGAAAATCGGCATTATTTTGGGTTTTATGAAGTTCGGGCAAGCAAAAAAAATACATGTTATTTTCTAATATTCCCTTATATTATATCCGTAGAAAAAAATTCAATAACAAAAATAAATTCTCTCTGATGGAGAATAAAACAATAACATATCGTTATTCTGAGGGAGCAAAAAGTATTCGTACACTTCGAAACTGGCACCCTCGGGCGGTCAATTCGGCACGATTTGTTTATTTATTCGTGCGAAGGTAGTCGTGAGAGTCAGTCACACAATTAGAGATATTTGCGCACTGTCTGTTAACAGTTGTACAGTTGCGAGATATAAATATGGGCCGTAAAGGAAAAGAAATATCCGAAGTGGAGCGGAAATTGATAATCAAACTCCACAACGAGTGCAAGTCACTTGCAGACGTTGTAAAAATATTAGGTCGACCTCGGTCAACGATCCAATATGTAATAGACCGATTTTGTATCACCAAAACGGTGAAAAACCGACCCAGGAGCGGTCGTCCTAAGGCTCTTAATGATACAACGCGACGTTACATCGTGAGAGAGAATAAAAGAGAACCCTAGAAAGAGTGCCTTGCAAATCATAGCTGAGCTGGAAAGTCTAGGTACTAAAGTATGCCCCAACACTGTGCGCTGTGTGCTCCGGGAAAATGGGTACCATAGCCTAACACCACGTAAATTCAATATTTTTGGGTCGGTTGGACGAGTCCGTGTGAGGCGGCAGAAAAACGCAGAGCTTTAACCTCGAAGTCTACTTCCCAATGATAAACACGGGGGTGGGTCCGTACTAGTCTGGGGCTGCATGGCTGCTTCTGGAGTGGGTAAATTACATTTTATAGAAGCGACGATGGACCACAAGATGTACATAAATATTTTGAAGGAAAACCTTCATGCTAGTGCTGCCAAGCTTGGCCTAGGAAATAACTTCATTTTCCAACAGGATAATGATCCTAAGCATACGGCTCATAATACGAAGTTGTGGCTTCTTTATAACGTGTCAAATAGTTAGGAACACCACCCCAGTCTCCGGATATGAACCCTATCGAACATTTGTGGGGCCACTTGGAAACAGAGATCAGGAAAAGGCAGATCTCTAACAAAACTGATCTCAAGAAGGCTCTTCAGGAAGAATGGGACCGAATTCCTCCCTCCCTGTGTGCTACCCTCGTAGGATCTATGCCCAGGCGATTAGAAGCTGTCATAGGGGCAAAAGAATACCCTTCAAAATATCAAATATTCATATCCAATGTAAATTTCTAGTCTTTTCCGGGAAAAAAGCCGACTGTACGAATACTTTTTGCTCCCTCAGAATAAGGGTATGTTATTGTTTTATTCTCCTTCAGAGAGGATATATTTTTGTTATTGATTTTTTTCTACGGATATAATATAAGGGAATATCAGAAAATGACATGTATTTTTTTTTGCTTGTCCGAACCTCATAAAACCCGAAATAATGCCGATTTTCTGTGAAAATGCTAAGTGTACGAATACTTTCTGCGCACACTGTAGAGGCGTGGAAGGTCTAATATTCTCGGTGTGAGTAGAATCCTGTCTAGTATTATGTTTATTTATAAGTAATGATTTTTATAGGATAGTCTGTGTTAAATATGAAGATTATCTTTTAATAGCTCATTTTTACAGCTTCTATTTTTTAGACTTCATATCTGTATACATCATGGTATATATTACTTTACGAATTTCAACTACATAAGTCAACTAAGTAGAATTCCATAATTTCTTTTCTAAAAGTAAACCAGAATACAATGAACATGAGAATAATCTCTTAGAAGTGTACAGTTGTACACAAGTAGTAGTAGTATAGTAGTATAGTATAGTATTTATACATAGTATAGTATAGTATAGTATTTACATAGTATTTATACATAGTAATAGTGCAACATTCTAATTAGTTTTTTTACTGGTAGTCCGGTGAAGCTGTTAAGACCTTACTAGTTTAATAGCGTAGTCAGTTTGAAAAAAATAAAAAATAGTTTTTTTACTTGTATAAAATATAAGGGTTTTTATGAGTTTAGTTTAGTTTTTAAGGGTTTTTATTACAAAGAAGCTTAGAGTCACATTACAAGAATGATCTATTTAACCATGCTGAATATATCTGTAATTTGAGGTTTGCAAGAGTTGAGAGTTTAATATAAAATATGATTAATTTTATAGGAATCTAAAATTGCCATTTATTTTTCATATATGTTATACATGTATCTATATCAAAATTTGTGTTCTACGCATCTATATTCAGAGTGATTAAAATTGGCGAAGACTGTTACTACATTATCGTTTTGTTTTATACATATGTATATACAATATAATATGCCCTTAAAACACAAGTCTATTTTCATTTTTTATATATCATAGGAGGCAAACAAACAGGTGGGTCACCTGATGTTAAGTGATCACCACCGTCCAGAGACACTAGCAACACCAAGGGAGTTGCAAGTGCGTTGTCAGCCTGTGTTTTGGTGAACGGAGGGGCCTCCCAGCGCTCTCACTGACCGAACGAAACGCAACAATGCAAGCACTGTTACTTCATGTTCGTGTTTCTGTGAGAGGGAGGTACTACCCCGGGCGTACCAACCAATTCATGCTGATACCAGTAATAGCTTCAGCGTTGCTCTACATCCTACAAAGTCCATTAATAAAGGTGATTTATCAAAAATATAGTTTAGATTTAGGTTTCAATAATATTTATGTAGGTAGGCAGCAGTGTTGCCAGATGACCCGATTTTGAAATCAAAGTTAAATGTCCCTCGCGGGACATACTCAGTCCCGCTTTCGGGGATAACTGGATGGTGCGTGCATTTTGATTTCTGTATTTTTTTTTAAATAAGAAAAGAAGAAGAAGCTATTAACTAATTTTATTATCTATAATCTATCTGGGTAATATCTGGGGAGTCGAGCAAAATGGTTGAACGAAAACGTTTCTTACGAACGCTGCCTTAATTATGAGATATATATGATTGAGTTCTAGAGAAAAGTTGTAGCTTGATAATGCCTATTACCGCCCAACGCAGTGGGCACTGGTCGGCTAGTATACTATATGTGTATAGTATAAGTATGCCTAGTTTGTGAACTAATTGCAGTATTGTGCAAGATTGTGCTCACATCTCTACTGCAGGTGGCAACCCTAAATAAGGCTACTATTGTTTTGTATGCTAATTATTCACTAAACAATCATGATTAAAATTTACCTATTTATAAGTACTGGAAACTGGTAGAGTCAGTAATATGTATCTTCTCATTAACATTTAATGATAAAACTAATTAATGTTTTGATCAAAGACATTCCATTCATAGTTATCTTGTTAAAATTGGGTAAGATTATAAATTGTTGCATGAATGTTCATGATCAAGCTGTTATCTTGATTATTATGTCTTTAACGACAGTATTTTTAAAAAAGATAGCACTGTCTGTTTTTTTAGGTAGGGCTGTCATTGTTTTTAATTCAATTATCTGTGTTTATATAGAAAAAAAGGCAGTTCTTTTGAGTTTCGATCAAGTCAAAACTACTGATCATATCAGCCCAGGACTCGACCATTTCATGCGGAATTATTCATAGATGGCTTTACACTACTTATTTTTTTATTCCATTGAACCTTCGTCAGTTTTTTAAAATTTAAACTAATATATATACTATAGTTAGTTAATGCCCTATAAAGCAGGTGTATATCAGCTTGGCTTGTAATATGCAATGATAAACTCTATTTGATCATGATTCTTTTCTGTATTTAGTGTTAATTCTAATAATGATACTTGCATTTAGTTATTACTAGCAGGCAAGGCAGACGTTGTCCCGCCCTGATTATAAAAAAATCCGGGACAAATTATATACCAAAACGTTCCTCGTGAATCACTTTATCCACTGGTGAAAACCGCATAAAGATCCGTTCAGTAGTTTTTGAGTTTATCGCGAACAGACAGACAGACGCGGTAGGAGACTTTGTTTTATACTATGTAATGAATTGTATTTATGTTCATAGTGTAAATATTTGTGGTTGAAATTTTTTTATATTTGCTGTTGCTAATTCAGGTGTTTCAAAATTCTTGGTGCCCTATTTTTTGATTTTCAGCACCACGTATACTAGGTTGGCTTACTCAACTTTAATAACAATTCTCTCTAGTTCAGATTTTTTTTAATACTATGCTTGCTGTCAGCTAGTAGTATCATTAATTTGTCAAGGGATCTTGATTTGCTGTTCCAAATAGCTAACCCTGTAACTATACTTTGCTTTATACCTCTATACATTGACAAACCAAAACCCAAGACACACAGTCTCGAATAAAAGTAGCGCTCAAAACTGTCCCGCAAAAGCTCTTCAATATACATACATGGTTATAGTTATGCGATTAATTTATGATCTTGCAAATTCAACCTTACCTGACTGGTTTCAAGTTTTTTTTTACAAGGACGCAAGCGACGCGAGCCTACCTGAAATGAGTGCATAGTCCAAAATTTTGCACTCATTTTTGTGAGCCGACTGTGAGACGTTAAGTGTGCACCTTGGTTTTTTGTATGCCTCTATACGTATATTTTAAAGTAATGATAATCTTAATATATATATTTCTTGTGTGCGTGTGTATGTGACTGAACTCCTCCTAAACGACTGGACCGATTTTGATGAAATTTTGTGTGCGTGTTCGAGTGGATCCGAGAATGGTTTAGATTCACAATTGGACCCGGTAGGTGGCGCTGCGGTCGACTTTTAGGATTTTTTTGTTTTCAAGGCAGGACAACGTCCGCCCGGTCCGCTAGTATTTATATAGATTTTTTTATGACGGTGTGGTTTAGAAAGGTTTCCTCTTGCAAACTCATCAGTTGTCTAAAGAGCGCCCCGTTAAGGTTTGCCGGATGAGTATGGCGTGGGGTTCTTCTGTAGGGGATTGAACAGGTTTCTATAAGGTCGGCAACATGCATTTGATGTTACCGGTGTTGCAAGTCTCGTTAGACTGCGATGAGTAGATATCGTAACGCGAGCCGCAGCGCGGGATTTTGTGGATTATAACCTAAAGATGACATGATGATAAAGGATCAAAATACAACAGCCATAAAACAATACCGTGATTAAAAAAGAAAAACCCACAATGGTTGCTCACAGATACAATTTTTGACGTATACAACAAATTAAACGAAAGCAAAATAGCAAGCAGCAAAGTTTTTTTTTAGTTTTGTTTTTGGCAACCACCCTTCTAGTTTATTACTACCATTGTCTCGAGTATGTAAATAAAATTACAAGTCTCTTGTCATAATCTCAATGTTCTAACAAGATGGCGGCGCCCTTATTCTTCTTCTATTCCATTTTGGCAACCAGTCTTCTAGTAGACTATTACTGCCATTGTCAAGTGAGTATCGATATTACAAGTTTCTTGATATAATTTCAATGAACTAACAAGACGGTGGCCATCTTGTTAGAACCTTCCATGGAATTTTTGTGGCATCTCAGAATTCATGGTCCGTGGCATTATTTTCCATTCACTTCACTTATGCACAATAAACAAACTATATCACATAAAACCCCACCAATTTTACACAATATAGAGTCAAGTAACACAAGATTATGAATAAAAAATAAAATCCACTACATGACAGACCAAGATCCCGCCAAAAACTCATCTGGCGCCCTTATTAGAACTTTGCTGTAAGTTTTTGTAGCATTTCAGAACTCATGCTCCGTGGTATTATTTTCCATTCACTTCACTTGTGCACTATATCCGAACTATGTTACGTAAAATGCCACCAATAGTACAAAATGTAGAGTGAAATAACACAAGATTATGAATAAAATATAAAAGCCAACATGACATAATAAAATCATTGTTACAGATTGAATGGCGTGATCCGTGGCTCATCGCTCTCCTATCTTTTCACATAATAGTTACGTTCACTTGTTTTTCAACTAGGAACTATGGAAACTTTCAAGTTGTACTATTTATGATATTATGTAAGTAAATATAAGTAACTAAATATTAATTACAAAATAAGGGAAATATCAGTACGATTCCGATTCAATTGTATGATGACAATGTTTATTTACAAGCTTATAGTTTGATAGACACACGACCATTCATAATCGGCTGAGTGACTTAAGCGCTCACCTTAGTAGTCCGGTGAAGCTGTGAAGACCTTGCTAGGTCAATAGCGTAATCAGTTAGAGAAAAAAAAACGACCACTCATGATTGGACGTGAACTGATGCTAACTTGCTACGTGTAAAAAGTGTGCATATGTTAGACTACGTATTTTATATTAATTTTAGTTTTTTAATGTATATCTTTATATATACAATTCCGATGTGCTGCAAAATTCTATACGGATTCACTGATTTTAATTAAAGAATTTATTTTGTGCTTATGTAGTTACCCGAGTAGTTCCTAGCTATAGTTGTATGCGGTAGGTAGTGCTGTTATCGACATTTGGAGTTCTTATTGAAGACGTAAACCCCTTATATGGCTTCTTTGGATTTCTTGGATAAAAAGAAGTATATAATTCCAATTTTTTTGACACCCATCACCTTTCAACATGTTTTAATTTCATATTTTTTGTATATATTTATCACTTAACGTCTGTTCCAGAATAATTTGTGGCTACCGGGTCTGTTAATAATTATATAATCACATATACATAGTGTAACTTCTTGTCATAAATTTAGACAGGTTACATTTCCTTTGATTGATTATAGGTGTTATGAGATTTGTATACAGCAATTATTGACGTTATAACGTCTTATAAATCGATGAACGTCGGCTGCACGCACTTAAAAGCATGACTCATTGTCACGTTGCGCCTGAGCCGAGCGTGCAAGCGAGAGCGCGGAACAAGCGATAGACAGGCGCGATTGAGCTAAGCGTTCGGCTTGTGGAGCATCTATCTATATACCTATCATTACATAGTATAAAACAAAGTCTCCTACCGCGTATGTCTGTCTGTTCGCGAGAAACTCAAAATCTACTGAACGGATTTTCATGCAGCTTTCACCAGTAGATAAAGTAATTCACAAGGAAGGTATTGGTATATAATTTGTCTAGGATATTTTTATAGTCCGGGCGAGACAACGTCTGCCGGGCCCGTTAGTATAGAATAATTTAATTCTTTTCATAAAAGTATGCAATGCTTCATCAATGTTTTCTTACGACGTTACCACGTAAAATTATCGTCCGTAAACAGACTTTACAGATAACTATTTTTTTACATTTCGATCGGCCACCAAATGCAATTGCCAGTTGCCACCAGTTGGAAGCAAAAAACGATTCCTGATGTCCCATATGTGTTACATAATCATCATCTTCTTACCCTTATCTCATCTAATTCATCTCTGTATTCGCACCTTTTATACACGTATCATTTTTCACACAATTTATCCAACCTTTTTCGTTTTGTCTCTACTCCTATATTCCTCCACTTTCATGCTCAACACTTGTTTCATGAATTTTATCTCTTTAAGCGTTACATGTAGTATAGAAACAACAACTAATAAAATCATTTGAATGTATGAAGTCCATTTACTTTATTACTTTTCTTACGTACTTATGTCGCGTCGTCATTCAAATTACAAGAACTTTTGATAAAGTGAACAGATTTTAATGAAACCAAGACTAAATGTTATTCGAGGATATGCTTTGTGATATCCTTGGTTTTATCGTGAACGCAGTACTTTAGCAGGGATGCGTGTTCAAACAAACAAACAGACAGACAATAGATAAACAGACAGACAGCCATTTCTGAAAATGGTTGAAATGTATTTTATTACTTATTCTAAGTAACTTGCAAAAAAATTTTTCACAATAATCTAAAAAGTAGAGACACGTTTGATTTACATTCTTATTATATGTATAGAAGATATAGATAAAACTCATAATTTTTATTAACAGAGATTTTATTTTACAGTACTACTGGTGTATTTTTCCGAGAACATAAACGAAGTTGCCGCCAGGAATTGGGCTTTATTCTCCAGACAACAGTATTTCGACAGCAAAGGACTCTTTATATCTGTGGTGTTTTCAATCCCTATATTACTGAACTGCATGATAATGGTGGTAAGTACATTCGATATAACTTAAACTTACTGATAAGTTTTATTTCTTAATCCATATATTAATGCATGTGGTGCAATGTTTATTGCCACTTGATTGTCGATGATAATTATAGCAGACGCAATCTTTAAGTATTATTTTGACATAAAATCCTCACACTTGTAACGTCGTACAAGCAGTCCAGTCAATAATGCTATATCGTACCTATTTTTTACATAAAAACCCCGTTGCAAGAACTCTTTGAGTCTGAAGTTTTGTCCGTAAAGACTAGATTTTGTAAAAGACTAGCTTGCTTTTAATACTAGAAATACACATAAATTAGTCATTCCAAGTTTCTGTATAACCAATATTGTTATTAGGTAATAATAATAATGAGTAATAATTATAGTGTTTAGTTCTGTAATGACAAAGGTTTTAATGCCAAAATACTATATAGAGTGGATCACTATATGGACGATAGGGGTGTCTGGAAATGACACCCTTCTGACTGTGGCAACAATGACTTGTGTACTTTTGTAGTAAAAATATATGTGAAAGAGATAAACCAGGTTTAGATACCTGCTTTTGGCGATGAGTGGGTTGTTTGTCCGAACCGGTGGTAGAGTTTGAACGTTCATGAGCGTCTTCTCAGGGCCAAAATTGAATAAAGCCTCTTTGAGTTTGCTACCCAACACGTTATTCTGAGATATTCCGTTTGAATAATTGATTAAAATTTAATACGTGGACATAACATTATGTTAAAATTTTTAGCAAAATTTATCTCTCTCTACTAACTCTTGGTAATTATTTTTGCTAGTTTGAAGCCGATATGCTTGTAATAGATTGTGGTATAGTTTTCCTGCTACGAAGTAGGTAAATACAGGGCGAGATTGTGATAAACAAACCATGGTGGATTTATCTATACACAATACTTTTCTATGGAATTCAGTGATTTATTACAAAGCGATGTTTATCAAAGCAATTTTGACCACCATGTAGTCAATAGTAGAATTCGAAAAATTGTAATTGTTTTTTGATGTAAAATTTAATTTAAAAAATAATTCTTATTACATTAATATCCCGTATTTAGTTTTTTGCAAAAAACAACTTACAAGATATTTTCTTCACGGTTAAATTGGATTGCCTTTTTTTGTATGCATTTTGTCTTCTTAATAATGGGTGCTGCTTCGAATTGTACGATAATGTTCTGTAAATCGTCATAAAATTAGATATATTCGATTTAAAGTCAATTTTTTTCGAGAACTTTCTGATGCCCGCAACTTCATTACTGTAAGTATGGTATTATATATGCCGGGAAATACTCATGGAAGAATTGAGGGTCAACTTTGGTTTTGTTGAATATCATGATAAAATACTATGAAACCAGACGTTGGATGTAATACCAAGAAATCAGTCATTAAAGATTTTTTAATAACATAATGATTAATATAGTTAAAAAATCAATCACTGATTAACCTTGTAGGTAATCGTGTCAAAATAAATCATATAATCCAATCAAAATCATAAAAAAACACTAATAGGATTTCTTATCTGAGTATAATATTATCTTCTTTGGGCTAATTGTTTGTATGTGATATCTAAATACATAAAAATCCAGTGTTGTCATGTGTTGTGATGTTTGTCCTCGATGAATTCTGAAATTACTCAACCGATCTTCATGAAAGTCGGCATTTATGTAAAATTTGGTGCAACTTGAGAGATAGGATAATTTGTATTTAGATTGATGGCCTCAATATTTTTTAATTACAAATTAAATGATTGTCAATGTTGATTATTGTTATTAAACGTAAGTTTCATCAGTCTCGAATAGATGGCGCTTTAAATGAGTTTCTTGATAGAAAACTGCACGACCTACTGTTATAGATATCTCATAATTTTGAATTTCTTTTTCAACTCCAGTTTATTTTTTATGGTGTACGCGTTTTGTTCAATTCAACATGTAACAACTGAGCCACAGCAACGTGTGGCTGGGTCGGCTAGTTTATACCTATATAAATAGCTTCTGCCCGTGACTTTATCCGCGAGGAACAGTTACTTTGAACTAACGCTAACTTTAACTCGCGACTTTGTTTACGTATAAGGTGAAAATATTTTGAAATAATACGTACGTTAACCCCGATTTTGAAACATTCTTCATTGGTGCTCCGCTCCTATTTGTCTTAGCGTGATGATATATAATCTATAGATTAGCGTTAGTAGTTAGATTAGCGCGTTCAAGCAAACAAACTCTTTAGGTCTATGTTATTAGTATAGATTTAATGTTTTTGTAACGTTTTTTTATCGTCTTGGTACGAACTTTGCAGAAAATTTGTTCGTAAAAAATGTTGCTAAAACTAGTTTGTAGTTGTATCCTTGTAGCTATGTAAAAATGTAGTGATCGACGATTGCATGTATTGCATCAATTTCCTAATAAACACGTGTGATTTTCTTTCTGTGCTTTTAATGCATATTTTTTTAAACATTCAAAAATCTCCCAAAATATTCGTTTACGACATATCTTCCTTTTTGTTTTTTCAGTTCCATAGTCTATGGACCTAAAAGGGTTTTATATGTTTGTATTCAGATAAAATAATAAATTCTGACATGATTTTAGTTTTAATAGTTTTTTTAATTTGCTCTATAGTAATATTTTGTGGCATATTTCTCTTATACTCGCCGTCCTAGGCTAATGCGCAAAGTAGAGGTTTGAACTTTGTAGCGGTGACCTTGAATCGTTTTCTGTATTGCAGTCGGACCCGTTTAAGTTGTTTCTATCGATCAATGGCACGTAGAAGGTCGTTCATTTAATCTGATTTAGAAACATGGTGTGTCGTAAAAAAAACACGATAGAAGTGAAACTTTTGTATTACAGGGAAACATTTTAATTACAAAAATACAACAAAAAGCAAACGTCACGCGGTGTTTTCAGGCGGTCATTCATCCAATTACTGACCGCGATGACGTTGCTTAACGTCGGTGATCGGATGAGGAGAACCATTGTGTTGAACACTCTACCCGACACAGTGTTTAACCCCAGCACTAGTCGTCACGCAAAAAGATTGCTGATCAGAATTTGAAAGCCCTCACATAAGAAGTTCTGATACTTTTATTTTACTATTCGGGGCAGAGACAAATACAACAAATTATGAAAATCGGTGCTGCCGTTTTTGAGTTATAAATGTTTTATATTATACAGATTAGGTTAAATAGATAGTGTCTACATGTGCGCAAAAGGTTTAGAACCACTGTATTATTCTGATTCGATTGTATTCAGCGGAGTTCGCGGACCCATATTATATGTATATGCAATGGTAAAGTTGATGGCCTTGCGGCTAATTATAATGCTGTGTCATCATCGTCCGAGTAATGTAGGTAAAGATTTATTCAAAACAAAATATGTAATTATGTTAGTTGCGATGTAATTGAATTTAAACTTCCTGCTAATATATACGTATAATAAGAATGAAAATCTAACGTGTCTGTGTCTAGAAATTGTGTCAATTTTAGAAATGTTTGTCTGTCTGTTTGTTTGTTTGAACACGCATCACTACTAAATTACTGCGTTCATGAGTAAATTTTTTCAAGAAAATCATAAAGCATATCATCGAATAACATTTAGTCTATGTGTCATTAAAATGGGTTCGGTCTATCACACGTTATTGTAATTTTAGTGACGACGCGACTTAAGTACGAGAGAAAACTAGATAAATAAATGGACCTAATACATTTTGATAACTTTATTAGTCACTACTTTTTTTTACATAAGGTTCCACTCGGGCACAGTTAGTTGTACATACACTATATACAACTATATTAGGGTGCTTTTTTAAAAACGACTGTATTTTTCGGTCCCTAAGTAAATTTTTGTTAGAAATATGTAAAAAAAATACCTGAAAATTTGTACCATTTATATTAATTGTAAGTAGGTACTCTCTCAGACTGTGAGAAGATTTCCCATATAAAATACAAATCCATTCTTTTTACTTTTATAACTAACTCTGCGGCACTTTATGCCATCATATCGTTCGAACTCTGATATAACTCAGGATTGAGCGCTCTACAATAACTCGTACCGTGACTTACTTGGAGTATTAAGGCCTTAAATTTTCAGACATTTTTTTTTACATATTTCCAACAAAATCGGCCTTCGGGGTAGAATAAAAGAAAATAGTCGTTAAAAAAAAAGCTCCCTAAAATGATATGTATGTATAATTATAGGTATATATGTCGGTATATCGATACAACTCCGTTTGATAGATCGCTATTAAAGTTGGTACACCTCGGGCTTTCTGCTGGATTACACTTTATTGTTATTGAGTTTGTCATTTGTTTTTGCTCACGGCTTCGCTTGCACAAATGTAATTTTGAGCTATTGCTAGGGAAAAAGTACTTTTTTCTGCATGGGAATTACCCAATGTTTTTATGTACCCCTGAAAAAGTGTGTGACAAATTATCATTATCATCGGTTGAGTAGCGTGAGAGTATATAATGTTAGGATTTAAAACGGACGAAGTCGCGAGCGGTTTCTAGTAATTACTAGTTGCCCCCGCGAACTTCGTTTCGCCTTAATATGTTTTTTTTTTTTCTTAGCCTACCTTTTTAGTAGATACATACCAACATATGGAACATTTTGCTATGCTACCCCATAGTGACTGTTCGTTTTTGCGAAATACAAAGTGAGAAAGCGAAATTTTTAAAGGAAACGGCAGTAAAACGGTAAAATTACACACGTCAACTCAAAAATGAAAAAAAAAACATCGCCCGTAATTACCGATGCGTTCAAGTTGTTATTAGCAATTTCACGTTGCGTTCACAGTTATTGAAAAAGGAAACTGATATTTAGGGTTTTCCGTGCAATTTTTCCAATTTTTCTCTCCATAAAAACGTTCCTCATGAGTTCAAGGAATAAATCAAATCAAAAATTACTTGAATTGGACCAGCCGTCTTCGGGTTTTGGCGTTAGCAACATATTTTGCAATTTTTTAATCACTATCGGTGTTATTAAAAAAAAGTTAAATACGTATTGAATACTTGCTTTAAAAAGGTTTCGAATTAAATGCACCGCGATCGCTGAATGTTCGCCATCTTGCTCTTTTGTCTCGCTCTGGGTACGTTAGGTTAGACTTGCGAAGAATAACGAGAACATGACAGGGGCGCGCGCGGTGCGTTTAATTCGAAATCCCTTTTAAACCAAGTATTTAACTTTTTTGTAATAACACTGTATAGGTTTGACCACGATCGCACCTGAAGTTAAATGACAATATGGTCTAAGATAGTAATGAAAGGGCCAGGTTCTCAAGTGTAACTGCCAAAAAACACCAATAAGTGCTGCGAAAGATTTTCAATTTGACGGTGGCAGCTAGCCAGCCGGACTTAGAAAAAACCCTACTACCACCGCGCAAAATTCAATTCAGTACCGTAAATGTTTTTTTTTTTACAATCAATCTTCTTGTTACTGCCATAATTGCCGAGTAGGTAATGGATATTATAATCTTACGATCATTTCAATTAACTAACAAAATGGTGACACCTTGTTAGGACTTTACACAGACAGTGCACAATAACCAAACTGTACTAAAACGCCACTAATATTACAAAATATAGAGCCTAATAATACGAGATTAGGAATTAAATTTAAAATCCATTACACGACATTCTAAGAATCCGCCAAAAACTCCCGTTTTCTTTTTTTAAATCATATTTTTAAAATACCACCGCCTTTCTTAAATATGTCACAAGAGGTAATAATAAAAATGGCTAAATATAGGTTTCCAGATGGCTAATTAAGGCAACGTATTAGCCATAAAGTAGGCTTAAATGTAGATTCATCGGAAGAATTTAGCATTGCGCGTGCACACAAAGGCAGGTAAGTTAGGAGCTGATTATAATTGTGAATATTTTAAATGAATGTGACCATGAATTTTTATTATTAATCACTAGTCAGTTTTCGGAAGCTACATTCATATTCAATGCTATCTGACTTCCCTGACATCGTTCACACTGATAAAATGTTAGATTGTTACAGGGGCCTTAAGATTTTTTTTTAATCGCAGACGAACGTGGGAATTTAGATGACTGACAGAGCCAGAATCAAAGATCTCTGCCATAGTGTCGTATCTCTGAGTCATGTTTCAAATCCAGCAAGTATATAAATAAAATACTATAAAAACGTCTGCCACTTTAAATTATAACATAAAACTTAATATTAATACAATACAACCTAGCGCCATCTAGTGGCGAGTTATAAGTAGGAGTTTATAGATTTAGATCATGCTTTTTTTATAAATACATATCGACGGCTAAGAACCAATAGTGTCTATCTCAGTTTTTTTTACGTTTTTCACTTTTTAATTGTAAATAGGCCAATCTTATGCTAATGCTAGGACATATATCGTATTTCAGCATCCTTTTTCTATTTTTAAAGATATAAACATTTCAAGTATCTTTCTATTCAAAGCAGAGAAATGTTTTTTTTTATCTCCTGTAAAATTAACTTTATTGAGATAGACGACACTATTGATTCTTAACCACCGATATACGAGATACGATAGTGGTCGAAATTTGACCATAATAAGTGGCTCAAGGTTTTTTCTGTCCGTGTTATTGCTTAGATATTAATATCTGTATATCTTTTTGTTCTGTTTTTTTTCTAAGTGTACCTTTGTACACTTAGGTATATACACTGTATATTGAGGAATATTGTATACGAATAATGTAGATTTTGGATTAAGGAGCGTGAAGTATGACGAATAGATATTTACAAATAATGATGGTCTTTTGACTCATTAATGGTATGAAAAAAAAAAGATTTATAGTTACAATTTTTGAAGTAGAACTTCTTAGAGGCGCTGTGATATTTTGCTCCGCAACTTTTTTGTGCAACTAAAAGTAGTGGGTGTACATCCGCTCGTGTGATATACGCTCTTCTCGCTTTCTTTCTTTCTGGTTGTCCGTGGTTGCATGTACTGCGTTCAGGTGGCGTGGCGATCACTGAACACCACCTATGTTGGTATATTCACTATACTATTCAAAAGTGATTGATGAATAATTAAAATATTTTCCTGTACTTAATACAAAAGTTTCACATATATCGTATGACTTTACGAAACAACGTGTGTTGTTTTATCGATAACACAAAAATTGGTCGATAGGTATTTAACAAAAAAAAAAAAAATCAAGAAAGTCGGTTGACTAACAGAGGCGACAATTGTACAGAACCGTTCTGTATATGCCTATTTGTATTTAAAAGAGAGAGAATATTAAAAACTGAAAATTGTAAGGAGTTAAAATAATACATATGTTTAATTTAAACCTTTCAATTTCCTTTGTATATAAATCGATATAAACACGAAATCTCCCAAAAATAACGTTGACGTAGAGTACTATAATTATAATGTTGTTTACGTCATTGTGAGCATAAATAAATGGGACTGGAGTTACTAATATATACTTTGAAGTGAATATGCAATATTAATAAATTTTGTCATGTATCGTTATGTATAGATTTTATCAATCTTTTTTGGCCTCTGAATGTAATTGTAAGTTACAGTTTGCGCGTAATATAATCAAGAGTTTAATACATAACAGAGTTAAAATGATATTATATGAATCAATGTTATACATATAATTTAATACGTAATTATACCTAAACAAGCCGGCTCGGCGGACGATGTACCACCCTGATAATAAAAAAAAACCTTAATAAATTATATACCTAAACCTTTATCATGAGTCACTTTATCTACTGGTAAAAATTGCATGAAAAGCCGTTCAGTGGTTTTTGAGTTTATCGCGAACAAACAGACGTGGCAGAGGACATGTTTTATACTATGTATAGCGGTCAAGAAGTTTGGCGCGGTGTGTACATAATAAAACCTTATTCCGGGATGTCACGAATTTTTATTTTATGCATTCCAACGGTTAGAATATGAGATGAAAATATATCAAACTAGCTGACCCGCGCAACTTCGTCTGTGACAAATGGGTTATTAACAGTTCCAATTTTATTTCCAAACGTGAAAAATCTTAACAAACCTAGAACATGATTGTAGCGACACTTACCGGGTCCAATTGTGAATCCAAACTATCCTATATAAATATAGGTAAGAAATGTCTTCCCGGTATCCACTGGATTGCTCCTATGGCCCTCACCTCCACGCCCCATTTACTATCCTCTCAACAACGCAATAATATTACCGGCTTATAGTTTTTACTAGCGGGCACGGCAGACGTTGTCCCGCCCTGATTATGAAAAAATCCTTGACAAATTATATACTAAAACGTTGTCCATCAATCTCTCTATCCACCGGTGAAAACCGCATGAAAATCCGTTCGGTAGTTTTTGAGTTTATCGCGAACAGACAGACAGACAGACGCGGTAGGGGACTTTGTTTTATACTATGTAATGATGTTATTATCTTCTAATCAACTTCATCAATTAACATGCTGTGAAAAGTAAACTTTATCTCCATGACATTTTAAATTTTGTATTGAGCTACTTGTTTTAATAAGAATTTGTAAAGTATACATGAAACCATCGATTATATTGATTTAAAAAAAACATTTATATGTACATATATCGATTTTTTAGGCCAGGAACCATCTCGGGCAACCCCAGAACACCCTACAAAATTATTATCACAATCTAATCAGTAGCTTAATTAATCAAACATATAATGGGCTGCACAATCTCAATAGAAAACATAAATACTAGACGTACACAGGCCGCTATACTACGCGTCGCTAGTGTAACGTAAACAGCGCAAGCGCAATATGCTCGGTCACGCTTTACTACCTTGTCGTGACGCGAAATCATAATTTAATCTCCTGCCAAAAATACCCCTGAACGCGCCTAAAGAAGTGTTCACTTCAAAAATCGTTGGGTTCCAATCTACCACCTTTACAGTATAGAAAAGGAAGTAATATTATCAAAACATTACTTTCAGGGATCATGGCTATATCAGTCAACTCAACTGATGACGAATTTGAAGAAGGCACAACTGCGGCAACGTTTCAAAGAAATGAATATGCACAAAGAACACCAGCAACATTTAAAAGCGGACTAAATCGACAATCGAATTAATTAATTCAGGTACCGAGGAACTGTATATTTTTGCTATCACTGTGATGGAAGGACAACGATGAATCTAAATTTACATGTACAACGCAACGGTTTGATGATATGTTTTATGTCGTCGACGAAGTTATTTTTTTATTAGGGATGCACCAAAGGTCGGCAGTTTTTAGAGCCGAAACTCGAAGCCGGGAAGTGATGCCGAAAACTTCGAAAGTCGTTCCTGAGATGTTAAGTAATATCTAACAACAATAAAGTGCAATACTCTTTACGAGCAATGTTATTGATGTACAAATCTTCTGTTTTAACGAGACAACGCGTCTAGTACAGTTCATAATACTTGAATGAATGCTGTAATTAAATTAACGCAATATGCATTGTGAAATCGCTCCGTTGTATCGCATTTTTTAATGGGTAAACTTTTTTCCATCGCCTCAATTTTTTCCATGTATCTATCGCATGTCGCATTACACACGGCGGGAGGAGTAGGGGTAAAGTGGAAGGCGCTCGGCAGCAGCCAAGTCCAATGTGTGCGTCATCTAAATGATTGTATTTATTATGTATTCCTTGTTCTAAAACGCAGATTGAAATTAAATTTTATAGTTGGATATCTTATTTACTATGGATTTCCCATTATCATACCCATTTTAAAATCATTGAGTCAATGAAATGATGACGATCCGAAAAAAACTTTCACTTGCAGTGTAGTTTCATAAAGCCATACAATGATTGTTGAGTATATGCTCTTACCGAATTTTCGGATTGGTTTAATTCCATTGTTATCACTGCCGAATTTCGGTAGCCCGAATTATTGATCATTGAATAGAGATCCATTGAAGTTACATAAAGTCTATATTTTGCCTAATCGGTTGGCATAACCTATAGTAGTAGATAGATGTATTCTTAAACATTGTTGAATATGTGTAGATTAGAGGGCACAAGAGATCAGAAGCCATGAGTACTTATTGTACGAAACACATTCACAATATGGCAATTTATGCCTTCACTGTCAATTGTTACCAAGGTTAGGAATTATAAACATATATTTTAAAAAATCAATTATAAATATATAATTTAGGATTATTGCACGATGACACGCCTAATTATATTTTTTTTTGCGCCATTTACAAAGAATCAATTATATTATACACGGTATTCTTTCTTCGCGAGCTAATTATTTCACTTAAAGTTGTACTTCTCTGTTTAAATATTTCGTTTCTATTAAACATCCCGGATAAATATGCTGTAATGCTAATTTATAACAGTAGAGAGTAAACAAGTTAGTGAAATAGAACACATTCTTACTTTTCCACAGTTGTTAATAAATCGAGCGTAAAATGTAACTGGATTGTAATAAAAATGTAAATATAAATATTTGAACCGAATATTCGGCCAAATTAAACACAAACCCAAACATTTATTGGTAGCATTTCTAATTTATATTATCGATATATTGTTTTCGATGTTGATTAAAGTGAGTTGCTTGTAAATATTTGAATCGAATGTTTGATCAAATTAAACACAAACCCGAACGTATATTGAGAGCATTTGTTATTTGTGATCGGTATATTATTTTTTATATTGGTTAGAGAAATGGGAATTTGCGTCTATAGCAAATGTTTGAACCGAATGTTTGGGCAAATGCAACTCAAATTTGGTCGTACATTCGCAGTATATATTTTATCATAATGACGTCATTATTGTTATCATATGGTTTTGATATATAATATTACCAGCATTTGTCTTTATAATACTGCATTTAGATATATGGATCTTTGAATTGGTTACGTAATTACCTGACTTTGCCTGTGTGGTGTAAGAATTTCGTTTCCATGGTAACGGTAAAGAGACAGATAAACCAAACAATAAAATTTAACTGCAAATATGTAGGAGACGCATTGACATATAAAAACCCAAAAGGCACAAAGTCTCGAATAAAAATAGCGCTCAAAACCGGCCGCAAAAATTCCCCAATATACATACGTAGTTATACGAGAAACTCGTGATTTTGCAAATTCAACCTTACCTGAATGATTTAAGGTTGTTTGTACAAGGACGCAAGCGACGCGAGACTATTTGATATGACTGCATAATGCATTTTTGTGTGTCGGCTGTGAGACGTTAAGTGTGCATCTTGGGTTTTTGTATATCAACGAGGAAGAGCCTTTAAGTACGCATCTGTCGGCAAAAAAATCGTGAAATTCATGAAACGTTGAATTAATTAATAAGAAACATAAACTTATTTAATTATTATAACATAAAAAACAATGAAAACGTATAAGTAATAATAAGTCAAGTAATAATAAGTCGTTACAATTGGCCTTCAATAAAAATATGTCTAAATAACTACTAAAATGTCACACTTGAAATCATTGTAAGTATTTATTTAAGTACTAAGTGCTTGAAGATGAGAAACTGTTATTTGAAGATTGACTATATATTTTATTATAAATGGGGTTATTTTGGTAGACATATTTTCTAAAAAAATTTAGCAGGCATGGGTTTTGACAGATGCTATTTTTTGAGTAAAAATAAAGTATTACATGTTACAAAATGATATAAAAGGAAAGAATTTAAATTTTGATGATACATTGTACATATAAAAATGTTTAAGGCAGAGTTTGCACGTCATAAAATATGAAGAAAGCCGGTCATCACACTTCTGGTATAATTAAATTGTTATGCGATTTACAACTTCATCGTATGTAATTATAAGATTTAGCTACTAATGGTTTTTACACACGTAACCGTGTTTAGTTGTTAGTGATGTGCCGAGTGTCGATTGTTTTTGATACTTACTACTCTAATAAACATTGAAATAAATAATCGAGTATTTGTAATGGTATTAGCGATGAAATTCGACGAGATATCAATAGAAAAAGCGAAATTTATCGGGAAATCGTCCAATAAAACCGAATAATTTTTCGAAGATGATGTTTTTGTCGATTTATATACTAAAATCGTTATGGTTTTACCGATACAACTCTATTATCTGTGCATGGGAGTGTTCGTCAATTAGGCTCAAGGTGTTGGACGGATTTTAATTTATTTTGCTGTAAAAATCATTTACGCCCAATGAAACGAGCGGACAAAATATGAATTTATTAATTGACGATAATCCATCATATTTATATTAAAAATGCCAGCGCCGTATATCAATTAAAAACAATATTCAATAAATAATTGATTTTAATATTTTATTATGGCGTTGAAGGTTTTTTCTCTAGTTTTAATTCGCTTTTTCCGCTCTTACTATTTCGGAATAGCGATGCGTTTTCTAGAAACATTTACTTAATTCGTGATGTACAATTGAAAAAACGAAACAGATATGTTATTGATTATTGTAAGTAAAATTTATACCGCAACATTTGCTTTTAATTCGTCAGTGATTAATTGCCACCGGATATTCGTAATTGATGTACCAATGATGATACTAAATAATACATTTGAATTTTTCGGTGTCGTCCGCCCACGTTTGTTTTTTACACAATTTATTGACCATGCAGGCAAGACGAATGATTCACAATAGGATATCTGAGTCGTTATTTAAAAATGAGCTAAATCCAATTTTAGTCGTTCCCAATATTTTAACGTCATTTTTCTAGATCTTCAAATTTTGTACATGTGAAATATGAAGGTCATAAAAAAACTAAAAACTTTATGAACGGGAAAATTTGGACTTCGCTCCCGGTGGGTAAAAACTGGAAATCTTAAAAAAAATAATGATATATATAAACAATTAAAAATGGATTTAACTCATTTTGAAATTGAACTCCACATCTGCCTTAATATTTGTTGTTATTTCACGCGTTTCTTTTACAAAGTGCCTTTATACCGTAGTACGATTGTAATTCATATTATATCATGCAAATAGAGTTGAAATATGCAATTTGGACTTCGCTCTCGGTGTATAAAAACTGGAAATCTTAAAAAAATTAACGATATATATAAACAATTCAAAATGGATTTAACTCATTTTGCAATGTAACTCCACATCTGCCTTAATACTTGATGTTATTTCACGCGTTTCTTTTACAAAGTGCCTTTATACCGTAGTGTGATTGTAATTCATATTATATCATGCAAATAGAGTTGAAATATGCAATTTGGACTTCGCTCTCGGTGTATAAAAACTGGAAATCTTAAGAAAATTAACGATATATATAAACAATTAAAAATGGATTTAACTCATTTCGAAATTTAACTCCACATCTGCCTTAATACTTGTTGTTATTTCACGCGTTTCTTTTACAAAGTGCCTTTATACCGTAGTGTGATTGTAATTCATATTATATCATGCAAATAGAGTTGAAATATGCAATTTGGACTTCGCTCTCGGTGTATAAAAACTGGAAATCTTAAAAAAATCAACGATATATATAAACAAGTAAAAATGGATTTAACTCATTTTGAAATTTAACTCCACATCTGCCTTAATACTTGTTGTTATTTCACGCGTTTCTTTTACAAAGTGCCTTTATACCGTAGTGTGATTGTAATTCATATTATATCATGGAAATGGAGTTGAAACTTGCAATTTCACGCATTTTATTTCGCTTTACACTGATTGTTCATTAATTTTACCACGTGACTAATTATTACCCAGCAAATACTATAGTATAGTGTTCTTATATATCAGGTGGAAATGTTTTCACTCGACAGGATTATTTTTTTCATTATTATTTTATGCTTATATGCTTTACTTGTATTTGGATTTAAAACTTAATTTTATTCCTTTTTTGTTTTTGTTATAACACTCGACATATTCTGTGTGAAATGAAATGAGTACAAATGTATGCATTTCAATTGAGAAGATAATGGTGTGCGCGTCGACTTTATTGTTAAAAATTGTACTGCTAACGACAAGAACATAAAAAAATGTTTCTATTTTTATTAGAAGTATAAAATTGATAGTTGTAACTTCTATAATAGGATAATTAATGTTACTTTTCGAGTGTGATTGACTTATTTTATATGACTTGTCTACGTTGACAGTAAGTTATGTCAATTATGTGCCGCTTGTTATATTTATGAGTTAAAGCTAATAAAGTTTAACTATATCATAAGCTTTTGCATTTAATTAAATTATAAACGGTCATGGAGCACACATTTAGGACATCTTATGATTGGTCGGTTCGTAAACTTTTTATCAAATTTGCCTTACGCGAAGTAATATAGCAATTTCACAGTTATCTTCTTATTTGAAATGCATATTATAATGAGGCATTTTAATTAATATTGAATACTTAAAAAAAAATAGTTAATTGAATTACTATTAAATAAATATTACACATGCCTTTTACCAGTTTTTTGTATATATATATTTTAATTTTACAGTGTGCCATGGGATATAAGTGTAAAAGGTGTGAAAAAATATTTTACGGGAAAACAAAATACTTTTTTTAACATACAATACTGTAAATGTAAAGAAAACGATCGGACCTTATTTTTGAAACTTGAAACTTCTCTTTTACGTAACAACTAAAATAAAGAAAAATAAAACAATCGGTAAACATAATAATGAGGAATTGCTTCTAAAGAGTTGTTGTAAAAAATCTTATGCCCTAATTGCAATACACTCTATATTTACGGTCATAAATAACAGTTTATTTCTATTCCTGTATAATAATTATTTTTATTTTATAATAATTGCAATTATTATTCGGAAGGCACAGATTTAACATTACTGGATTCAGCTTTGATAATATTTTTTAATCTATATATTTCAAAATGGCCACTTGTCATGTGTTACGAAATTTATTGTCTGTTAAATAAAGTGTCATTGAGAAACGACAGGTGTTTTATATTTATATGATGATATATGCATTAGACAAAAATATGTACTTATGTATAAGATAAAAAGTAATATGAGTTAACAGTGCAATATTAAGTCGGTAAAACTGAGCTAGACTTTTAAATGTTATAAAGGGCCGTCCATAAATTGCGTCACATCGCACAGTGTGTTATAAGAGCCGATTTGGCGACAGGTATGATTTATGTGCCTATTTGATGAGTATCACTACATAGTATAAAACAAAGTCGCTTTCTCTGTCCCTATATCCCTATGTATGCTTAAATCTTTAAAACTACGCAACGGATTTTGATGCGGTTTTTTTTAATAGATAGAGTGATTGAAGAGGAAGGTTTATACCTATAATAACATCCATTAAATAGTGGAGAAATACTATTATTTTTGAGGTTTCTAATGTGATGTTGTAAATAATTACATTTTTTCCGCTTACATTGCAACAAACGCAGGCGGGCCACGGGCAGTAATGAATACTGGATCGATTTTAATCATTTTTTCAGTGAATGACATAGGCTATATATTTTATACCCGTGCGAAGCCGGAGCGGGCCGCTAGTAGTTATGATAAAGACTAGACAAAAATACCGACACTATAACTTTGTTTAGTTTTCGAGATATTTACATAATCGAGAAAAGTCCATAGAAACCAAAAAAATATTTTTCTCCTTTCCTTCTTTTTTCTTATTATAAAATGTTACATAGTCTCATAGAATATCACTAAAAGAACCAATAAATACATAAATAGTTGACTAATAAAGCTCTTACAAGGAGTAAAATATTCGTTTCCATGATTTTGTTTTTTTTCTCTGACAAAGTATTACATGGTCGCATTTTCTTTTACTGCATTTATATTTATTACATATTAGTATATGTATATTCATACAAAACATCAGACGCTACAGACGGTGGGTTCCAGCGTTATGAATTAAAAAAAATCTAACTTAGGGTTGTCAACAAAGTAAGTTATTGTAACATACATTAAGTGATACACAAAGATTGTCACCGTAACATGGCAAGCGTTTAATAAAGAGATGAAATTTGAATTCTAGCATTATCTAGGAAATAAAATACACATTCCAAAAAGAGAGTTCTGCACTAGGACAAGTTTTTGTGTCGCTGTAGGTCATAACACAGTCTACATAGCTTTTCTCTTCGATGATGGTCATCGTGTGGTATTGGGAAGGCGTCCCTCGTTAAGCATATGCTTAAACCGATTACTAACCGACTAGAACCCAGAAATTCAACTGAAGGTAGTATTGTAAAACGCAGAAAAAGAAATTCAAACTGAATTCAGGAAAAAAATCGGTTTTCTTGTTGGTGTCCTATGTCAAAATTCGGGAAAAACAAATGACGGCAATACAGCCCACACTGCATTGTTTGATTCAAACCCCAAAATCTGCAGACATTTTAGAGATCCAAAAATGCCTGGTCGAGGATCTACACACCGTTCTAGTGGCATTATAAAGTGGATTGGAAATTGATTCTAAAAAAATAAAGTTTTGTTATAATATATCTGCTAGGTACGTACAAAATTATAACTGGTACTACATATCAGTCACACTACATAAAAGACTGATGTATGGTGCAAATGTAATCGAATCTATTTCGTTGCTAATCGGTATGCTGTTCCTACAAGCTGATGACTCAAGAAACAAGTTTTGACGTTATGACCGAGAGCGTCCTACACGAAAATTAGACCATAAAACTATAGTGCTTCACTTGTTTATCAGAGCGTTAGTATCTGCAGATTATTACGATTATTACTTATATCGACCATTAGTACTGGCAGCTGACAAAATAAAGCCAAACGGTCTGTTCTTCCTGAAGAAGTCCTATCACTTTTAAAACCCTCAATGAAATTTTTCGTAACCCATGGCCAGGTACAACGAAATTTGACTAATACGGAAGAACATGAAACACTTTTATTGTCAACATAAGAAATTTTAACTTTGATGGCGATAATTGTGAAAATAAAGTTTTAATTTATACTTTTCCAGTATGATAAGTTGACAGCCCTATTTCCATAGAAATATATAAAATACTTAGAAACGCTTTATCTCCTATGCCGAACGATTGTCGTTTGTGATATTTTAAATTATAGTTAACAATATTATTGCGGATATTTCTAAAAAAAAAATAAAACACTACAACTCTAACGTATAATTAAAAAATATTAATATGTCAAACTCAGAAAAATAATATCTCTCAAACTGTTGAACATTTACATATATATATATAGACTAGCGGACCGGGCGGACGTTGTCCTGCCTTGAAAACAAAAAAATCCTAAAAGTCGACCGCAGCGCCACCTACCGGGTCCAATTGTGAATCTAAACCATTCTCGGATCCACTCGAACACGCACACAAAATTTCATCAAAATCGGTCCAGTCGTTTAGGAGGAGTTCAGTCACATACACACGCACACAAGAAATATATATATTAAGATATACTTTCGAATATAAATATATGATGTGTTGTTACATTATTTTAAATGCTAACAAAACGCACAAGTTTATTGTTTTTGGAATAATCATTAAAATATTCGTCTTCTTAAAATATTCTCTTATTTTCACCTCTCACAAAAAAAATCATATCTTGAAAACTAAACTAAATTATACCGTCGGTATTTTTGTCAAGTGTTTATAATAACTAGACCCATTAAATAGATACATAAACCATACGTGTCGCTAACTCGGCTCTTATACACACTGGCTGACCCGTGTCCACTTCGTTGGGCGGTAATAGGCATTATCAAGCTACAACTTTTTTCTAAAACTCAATCATATATCGTTTTCATTCGACCATTTTTTCCCCGACTCCCCAGATATTACCCCCTACAACCTCACAAACTTTACCTCTTTATAATATTATAATAATAATATAATTAATTAATAGCTTCTGCCCACGATTTCGTACGCGTGGAATAGTTATTTTGGGCTAACATTCTTCATTGTCGCTCCGCTTCTATTGATCTTAGCGTGATGATATATAGCCTATGACATTCACAAATAACGCGGCTTTCTATTTGTAAAAGAATTTTCAAAATCGGTTTAGTACTTCCTGAGATTACCCCCTACAACGTTACAAACTCACAAACTTTACCTCTTTATAATATTATCATTATTAAGTATAGATTGCGCATCGTAATGGATCAGAGGGGCATGTATGTGACATCGTCTAACTAAAGGGCACGGGTCATACAATTTTGTAATCGCATATAAAGACATAAATATTAAAACTTTAAACTGTAAATGAGCACTTTAAAAAAAGTACTGTTTTAATGTAATAATCCTTATATTTTAAATCGCAAACTTATGTGACTCCCTCAGATGGTCACACAAAGCAATCAAAGGGCTTTGAGAGGAGGAGGAGGGAGGGTTTAATAAAAGTCATTACATTCTTGTGACGTAACTTATAGGTGGCCTACAAATAAGGCGACAATTGTACAATAATTCACAATAATTGATTATGATGTAGCGATGTAAAAAAACCTGTGATATAATCTGATCCAATGTTAAATATCCAATTATTGGTGTGATCCAAGTCAAAACATCGTTATATTTCTAACTAGCTTTTGCCCGCGACTTCGTCCACGTGGAATAGTTACTTTAGGCTAATGTTAACATGCATCGGAAGCTATCAAAAGGAAAGAATCCGATTTTGAAACATTCTTCATTGGTGTTCTGCTCCTGGTCATATCGTGATGATATAATATATCCTATAATCTTCCTCAATAAGTGAAGTATCTAAAACTGAAAGCATGTTTCAAATCGGACCAGTAGTTTCAGAGATTAGCGCGTTCAAGAAAACAAATCTACAGTTTTATAATATTAAGTGTTGTAATTATAATGATTGAAAAAAACAGGAAATTGTAAACAGAATTTTAATTATGATTGTCCCGATTTATCAATTTAAATAAACTTTGTGAGGCGATATGTACTTTAATTTTTTTTGTGTTAGGTAAGTTACAATGGCTTTAGTTGTATGAAGCCTAAATGTTTGTACGATTTATAATTATGTTTTTTGAGGAATAATACAAAATACGATTGGTCCCTGAAAAAAAAAAGAAAACTTTCTATTAATCCTCATTAATTTTATCGATATTTTATGAAAGCGATGTGCATCACTCGAAGCAGGATTTTGTTAATACCGTCGCATTGATACGTCCATATATATCTAATACGTGTGAAATTGATGTTAATTGAATAACAGTTAGTTGTAAGCCAAATGACGTGACGTTTTTGACAGTTATTCGTTTTTAATGTATGGTAATTTTGAATTTATGTATTATGACGATTTGTGGCTATCTGTGTTGCCAGTCTTGCCTACATAATATTGATAAAAAGTTCACATACTACGAATGTAATGTTTCCCATATAATAATAAAATAAACATCAAATGATAAATGAAAATTATTGAAAAAATCATTAAAGTAGAAGCCTACAGATATTTTCTATCGTTGTACAGATTTCGGGAAGAGTTATCTTGTGAATAAAATGTGAATCGAAATCAATGAAAATACCAATGTAAATTTTTTGTTGGTTCATTTAGTTTACTTCTAGAATTTCATGTTAATCCTGAGAAGAATATTCAAACTATTTGAAAATTATATATAGATGATCTTGAATTGGGATTTTCCATCGGCAATATCCCTAAAACTATCTGACCGTTCCTAAATGTTACGAGTTTTTAGCTAATCCGGGCAAGCATATTTTTAACACGTTTAAATTATGTAAACCTAACATTAAAACCACTATTTAAGAGGATGTCGTTACAAAAGTTTTTCTTAATATTTAATTAATTTCTGTGTAAAATGGGATGATTCTAAATTCAGACAATGTTGTGCATTATCTGTTGCTCGGTGTTGCCAGTTTTATTAATTAGATGTTTAGGTATTATATGATATTTTTACCATATATGTACTACGTAACGAAAAATCAAGAACGTCACGTCGTGCGTCTGGCATATAATAGTATATAAGAGCGACCTACAGAAGACTGAGTTATGTAAAGTGTGGATTGAAAGTCATAATTTAAGTTGCATGATCTTTGAAGATTGCTTCTACCACGGGTTTGGGATACTTTATTGAGTTTATAATGTTATTAGTGTAAAACTGATGACGGCGAGTCGTTTTCTGGGTGAAATTTTTCTGGGTTTTTCTGGGTGTTTTTCTGGGAATTTTCTGGGTTGATTCTCGTGGTAGGAGTAAACTTCATAATTTCAAATATTGAATAATGCTTAACTATCATTACTAACAAATTTTGTTAGATCCATTTAATGTAAGATAAATTTTATTTTGTTCTATGCTTTTAAATAAAGGAATCGATCGTGTTATGTATGTTTTATTTATGTTCCTATAGTAAAATTGTACATAAAGGTGTTTTGTCCATTAGAAAAATACATAATATACTGGAGTGTGGATTATTTTTTGAAAAGTTTCAGAATCCATTGGCGGCTATTTTTTCTTTGACTTCTTTCACCATAAGCTTTACGAGATTGTCTAAATCGACTTGGGGTTGCCAGTTCCAGTCCCGTCGCGCTTCGCTGTCGTCGAAAACTTGGGGCCATGAATCGGCTGTAATAAATTATATTAGAAATTATATATATATAGTAACCACTGGGAAAACCTATTTTGTGTAAAAAATATTAATAATTTAAACTCTTTGTTTGATTTCCCGTAGGTAGTTAAATAAAAGTTTATTATCACTACATATTATACAACAAAGTCTTACACCGCCTCTGTCAGTCCGTCTGTTCGCGATAAACTTAAAAACTATTGACCGGATTTTCATGCGTTTCATTAATAGATAGAGTGATTCACGAGGAGGGTTTAAATATGTCATTTGTTAAGGTTTTTTTTTGTAAATTGGTTGAAATATAACGATAAATGTTGAAAGTGTCGGAAAAAGTCAAGCTGCGTGGGAGCTTTCGTAGAAAACGCTGCCTAATCCCTTTGAGATATAACAAAACAATTGAGATAACAAACGACGCAGATGAATTCGCCGGAATCAGCTAGTAATATTGTAAAAGAGAGTTGAATAGATGTTTGTTATTCTTTCACTCAAAAATTACTGAATGTATTTTGATGAAAGTTAACATTAAAATCGCTTATATAAGAGCACCTGGCTATAATTCATAAATTTACCTTTCGCTGCGTTAATGTAGATTACGACTTATCCATTGTAAATACTAAATTTTTTTTCTTGTTGAAAATTACGCTACGTTTTTCTCTGTATTTTTTTTTATGTCATAGGAGGCAAACGAACAGGTGGGTCACCCGATATTAAGAAGTGGTCACCACCGTCCATAGACACTAACAACACCAGGGGAGTCTCAAGGGTGAGGGGAGGTGTTCCTCCAGCGCTCTCACTGACCGAAAGAAACGCAAAAATGCAAGCACTGTTACTTCACGTGGGTGTTTCTGTGGGTCGGGTGGTAGTACCTCGGGCGAGTCGACCCATTCATGCTGAAACCAGTAATAGCTTCAGCATGGCTCCACCGCCTATAAAATCCCCGAGTGTATGCAAAATTCATGATGGTTAGCTGAGTAGTTAAGGCGTGAAAATGTAAACAACAAACTCGACAATTGCATTTATAATATTAGCAACAATAAGTGTCTAGATAAAAAAATCCGTCCTGTAAGAGCTAATCTCAGCATGAGCTAAATCAACCGTTAGAATAATACGAAGGTGATGTACGGTGTTATCTATTCACAAACATACGCAGACGAAGTCGTGGGCGGCTGTTAGTATATAATGCTGTGATTTCCAACTTTGACAGTGCTGCATTTTCCCAAGAGGGACGTTAAGATTGTAGCGACATAATTATGTATTTTGTGGAATTGCATTATTATGTAACGGCGAGGAGTTCAGTCTCGGCCGGCACACTTGTAACACGCGTCTGTATATTAAAGACTAAAAAGTGATCTTTGTTTTATTATATCTACAGACATTAAATATAGGCTGAACCTCTAAAAGATCAAAAAGTTATAATATTCGTATCACAAGAATATAATATAGTAAACTCCCGCGACATCGCGTTGATTACAATATAGTATAACCTAATCAACTACGGCCTGTGTCACTAGGGGAAAATATAGTGTAAAATAAATAATTCCATATAGTAACATAAAAGTATAAAGCAAATAAAAAAATAGTGGAGCGGAAAACATTTTTAGGCAGGCGCTTTAGTGTGTTTGAGAAACGCTGACATAAAGCAAAGTTATTTACGCTCGAGATTACTTCAACGTAACCGTTACGAATTACAGAAACTCGAGTGTAGAGAGAAACTGGGTCATAGGCTGACTGAAATGTTTTGGTGAACTTTATAAAATTTATCGATTTTTTCTTTACTTAAGTTTTGGCTCTCTCTACGAAGTTTTGAAACAGTATTTTTAGTGTCTGCAGTTTGTAGTGTCTTATTCGAATTTGAAGTAGATGACCTCTTTCTTGTGTACTCTATAGTGCTGACATAGATAACAGATTTCCAGATCGGCGTATAAACGTTTTTTTACGATTTTTTAATGCTTGGATTTTAATTACATTTTCGCTGCTTCTCCCAAGATGGTGCATACTAACGTCATTCTACACTAGAACTGCCTCTTATGAGAATATAAAGTTGACACCGACATTAAGTAAAAGTCTAAAAGTCGGACTTTCTTTCAGTTTTTGTGTCACAGTGAAAGTACACAAACGAGGCACTATGACGTGGGTATCGAAATAAATAATCAAAATGGTTATGTAATACTAGCTGATCCATATGATACTGTACTATCCTATTTATCGTGCAGTAAAATACGACCATAGTCAATGATCATCTTTTTAGTTACTAGCGAGCCCGGTGGACGATGTTCCGCCCTGATAATAAAAAAAACCTTGATAAATTATATACTAAAACGTTCCTCATGAAGGTTCCTCATTTATCCACTGATGAAAACCGCATGAAGATTCGTTCAGTAGTTTTTGAGTTTATTGCGAACAAACAGACAGACAGAGGCGGTAGGGGACTTTGTTTTATACTATGTAATGATAATATCATTGACCATAGTAATACATAACGAGGCCAGCTTTTGTAATTTTTACATTCATATATATATTACTAATTTTAGGCCATGAATATATGATTTGTAACTTCAGATCCACCTATTAGGTTCTAGTATAACTTTGCTGTATAGATATTATTCTAGTAACTTCTCGCGACTTCTTCTGTTTTAAAGCTATATCATTAAAAACTAATTGCCGAATGCATGCAAGCGTATCAGTTTAGAACGGCTACAACTATTTGGTCATTTCTTTTGTATTGTGTTACTGTTAGGATAAGGTTTGTATGAAAGAAAATTTGGGTCAAACAATCATATAAAAGAGTGAGCAAGTGAGATAGAAGATTTTCTTCGTTAGTACAACCGTGAAAAACCGGAACAGGCAACTAGTTAAAATATAAAACCAAATATTTCCATTTTTGAAGTTATACTTCTTTTGGCGCGTTAGGGAAAAATGATGAGAGTAAATTTTTAAGATGTGCGCGCACAACGTCTCGAAAAACCGACAGTGGTAGGGGTTTTATAACCTGACTGGGTCGCAACCACCATGTATATAACGAAAAAGCCCGTAATAGTGATTCGCCTCTGCGGGTCGCGTGTCGGGATCAGCCTTTTTGCAGGCCGGTATGATAGTGGCGACCGGTGATGGATAGTGTGTCACTCGGTGGTCGCCATTGTTTTTGGATTGTACTGTGCTTACCATCAGGCATGGTGCAGTCATTTAACCGTGCTACAATAAAAAAAAACACCCTGAAGTTAGCTATAGTCAACATTTTGTTTCATTGTATTTGTTGTTTGTATTTCTTTGTATTAAAACTTTCAATATATTAAATATCTTTTTTCTACTGTTAGTGTCGTTTTTTCTACAAACGTAAGGCGAAAGATAAAATATTGAAAAGATTTTTATTTTGTTACGCCAAAGAAGTATAACTTCTAACGAGTGTACATCAATACACACATTTTTATAGATAAGTCTTAGTAGTATAGTTATTATTTCACCTATGTCTTGTCTGCTGTCGGGGGCGTAAGTGATCTTGAAGTCCGGCAAGTGCTTCGCCATCGCCTCGGCAAGTTCCTCTGGTGTAAAGCTCATTGACGTCACGTTGTATACTCGCCTGTTTAGTTTTTCATTAGGAGCTTCAAGATATTCTGACAAAGCTCGAAGGGCATCCCTGACGTGCATCATTGGCATCCTCGTGTCAGGCTTCAGGTAACATTGGTATTGGCCCTTGCGGAGCACGTCGTGAAATATTGCGATCGCGTAATCTGGAAAATTTCGATTAAAAATGTACGTTACCTTTACTAGCTGATCCGGACACGCGTTGCAATGGCTCAGTTATTACATGTTGCATTAATATTATGATAAAGTATTTGCGTGGCGCCATCTATGAGATATCTATAACACTCGGTCCAACAACTAATTTAAAGCGACATTTGTTCAAGGCTGATGAAACTTACAATTAATAACAATAATCAACATCGACAATCATTTATTTTGTAAATACAAAATATTGATGTCATAAGTAGAAATATAAATTATCCTATCTCTAAAGTTGTACCAGATTATACATAAATATTAACTTTCATGGAGATCGGTTGAGTAGTTTTGAAGTGGTCAAACATTATGACACTGGATTTTTATATATTTAGGTAGGTTTTAGCGTTCGACCACAACTTTAGGTACCTGATGTGAAATGACTATGTGATCTAGGATGGTAAACACGTCAAGCCTAGAAGGGACTGGCTCTCGAGTGCAGCTCCTGGAACACACCATGCGTTCGGCGTATTTAAAAAAAGCTCCACCACCATGCTATGGTTTCATCATGATGTTTTCTTTCACCGGAAGCTTCGACTAAGTTGCAAGGATTCGAACCCACGTCCATCGACACGATATCAACTAGGCCATCATCGCTTCATAATGTATCGACTACTTGTTTCGAGTTTTGATATTCCTCAGATCACGCCGCCGTGGTCTGGGCGTAAATTTCGCTCCCGTACATCAGATTAGGCCCCCCTTGGCAGCGGCTCAAGTCTAGGTTTGTTCCCTCGGCGTGGAGCCCTTGAGTGCGCTGCTCGCGCGATACAGTGACACAAAATCTTACATCACTGTGACAACATTACACATATCACCTCTACACACGTGCACGCATACACGTTTACACTAGAAAGTGGAAGGGTTTTATTTTTTTCCCCTTATGAAACTGAAATAGTTTAGATAATTATCCGATACGCAATATATATAAGAGTTATTGAGGTATTTATGCTTGGTACACATATATGTTTCAACAACTCATATATGTATGAATAGTTAGCTTTGGTTAGCTCAGATAGGTCGCGAATTGCATGTATCAGGCAACGGCCCAAGCCGAGGTGTGTCTAAGCTAGTTGTCCAAATAAAATCGGCTGAGTGACTTAAGCGCTCGCCTTAATAGTCCGGTGAAGCTGTTAAGACCTTGCTAGGTCAATAGCGTAGTCAGTTCGAAAAAAAAAAGTTTTGATATTATAACATCTTGAATTATATAACATATGACAATAAAGATACAGGGAAGTAGAAAAACAAGGTCTCGGATTACGTCCGAGGAAAAGGGGGGACAAAAAAAAAAAAAAAAAAACATCTTGAATTTCTACGTTCTTTAATCCTAAAGTTGAATTTACTTCTATTCTTATATTTTTTCTCTTGTGATGAATCACCAAATCTAAAGCCAATAAGTACCAAAAATAATTGTTAATCTAGATAACTAAATATTTTAATAACTTGCTTTCAGTGATATAGGTATGGTATTTTTGACCACCTTTTTGTTAATTGGCTTTCTTGTATCTTTGTTCGGGTCGAAGTTTCTTATTGAGTTGTAAGGTACACTCTGATGAACTACAAATTTCAAATTTTGAATATAGCCCAAGACTGGATGACAATACAAGAAAATAAATAAGAGGAATAACTGAATATTGGTAGGTATCTAAGATATTTCTAATTCATATATTGTTATTATTATATAAAGAGAAACTGAAATAGATATTAAACGTATCATGAAATTTCAAATACTTAAAGTCTCAAAAGACTATAATTGTTTTGATAGAGCACTTTTTTTTAATTGAACGAAGAAGTTTGATATGAAATAACATTTGTCCTAAAAAGTTGCAATTGCAAAATTTTTGATATCTGGCCAAATATTTGTAAGATTAAAAACGAAAAACCTAGAGCTCACATAATACATAACTTGTAAAAGAGTTTTTGCCGGGATCTTGGTCTGTCATGTAGTGGATTTTATTTTTTATTTATAATCTTATGTTACTTGACTCTATATTGTGTAAAATTGGTGGTGTTTTATGTAATATAGTTTGTTTATTGTGCATAAGTGAAGTGAATGGAAAATAATACCACGGACCATGAATTCTGAGATGCCACAAAACCTCCATGGAAAGTTCTGACCACATGGCTACCATCTTGTTAGTTCATTGAAATGATATCAAGAAACTTGTAATATCGATACTCACTTGACAATGGCAGTAATAATCTAAGATTGGTTGCCAAAAATAAAGTTAAAAAAAAACTTGTAAAAGTGTATTCAGTAGCTGTCAACGTAAAACTCCTATATTATTTCATATAGTTTTGCAATACAACAAAATTGTTACTTGAAAGGTATTGCGTCAATTATCTTTTACATGTGTCTCACGTTTTTCGTTTCAAACTGTACAAACATGTTCATGGTTATTAAAAATTCACAATCACAACGTTCAGAACAATCTATAAAAATGTAGAAATCTGAAATTTTAAAATAAATGTTTACGAGTCTAAGAATATTAATTTAAACATAAAATATTTTTTTATTAATAGATTTTCTAAATTATGAACTCGATTCAAATAAATATAATATGACTTCTTGGGAACATAATACAAAGGGATTGTAATGTTACGCCCATACCTAAATGACGAAGATTCGGCTAATTATCGCATTAAAATTTAAATTCAAAACTAATTATACTAAAATGATAGTTATAATACCATTATAATTAAGTTAATTATAAAGGTTCGCACTCTTTTTTTTGGTAACCGATCTTCTAGTATCTATCTATATTATTACTGCCATTGTCGAGTGGGTAATGTTATAAGTTTCATGAGTTCATTTTGTTTCGGTTCATTTCAGTTTCAGAATTTATTCTCCGTAATATTATTTCCCAACCACTTCACTTTAAAAAAATAACCAAAGTATATTACGTAAAACACTGCAATACTACCAAATATACGCAAGATAATGAATAAAATCCATTACATGACATTCGTACAAAAACTTTCGGCACATCTTTGTAATTCTAATAATAACTTGAATTAAGGGATTCCGAGATCCTTTACTGTGTATAAAAACCGCAAGCGCTATTATCACGCTGCGTACTCGTCATGTAGCCCGATAGTTCGTAACGCGTGACGATAATGTGTTCCCACACTTGCATATAATGCTACCATAGGCAAAACTTCATGCCGATATATACAGATACGGCATTAGCATACAAACAGCCCGTTTCAACACTTGTTAAATCGTTCCCAGTAATGACGTTAGATTTCCAGTGTTTTCCGCCCCCTTTATTGAAAGGAAATAAAGCGCTCCGTGATGCGTTGGACGGATGTTCCGACCTAGTTTTTACGATCAGCAGGCTGTTAGTGATTGAATTCAGTTGGGATCTTGGGACTCTTTGAAGTTGATTAGGGATCGTACATAAGTTACGTACGTCACATGTTAATGGCGCCAAGAAAATGTGTCATGTGGGGCACAACTCATAAACTTTGTACGATAATATGTATGACTTTACAGCAGTCATATATGAAGCAAAATGCAATGGGAACCAATTTAAATTTTAAACTTTAATCGTAACGAAGGTCTGAAATGTTTGATTTATTATTGCTCTTAAGTCTTATAAGAAAATACTTCATATACGTATATAGTTTTAAAGTACTTACTGTTTTAATTATTTCTAAAATTAAAATTAGAAAGTATGTGACGTCATACTAAGGTAGGAATCATGCATACATGACGCTCTAAACATCATGAAGTTCAAATCACGTAATTTATGGACGATTCCTTATATATAACTAGTTAAAGACTGAGGTGACCGCTCAACATCAATTAGAATTAGAGTGTAAGTGTCATTAGCAAAGGAATTGGTGATAATTTTTGTACTTTACCAAAAAAGGTACTGACCCGTAGTGCCTCCACCGGGCGGATCGCTTGATATGACACCAGGGAACCTTAAGCAGCGGAAATCTAATCCAAATTTGTGGTGATAATATTCCCCTAACAACTCCGCGTGCACTTTTGAAACACCATATATAGTTCTCGGCCGCTGAATAGTAATATTCGGCGTCGGATTTCTCGGAGAATCAGGACCAAACGCCCCGATAGTACTCGGTACGAAAATCCTCAATTTATATTGTTTCGCAAGTTCTATCACGTTGTGCATTCCTTCTATGTTAACTCTAACAGCCAAAGGGACATTTTGCTCGCCGATTGCACTGAGAAGGGCTGAGAAATGTATTAACCAATCGACCCTATGGTCGACTACTGTCTTCTGTAAACCCTTGAAGTCCAATATATCAACGAAAATGTACGGGCCGTCGTTGACTATATCCTGATTGGGTTTTATTATATCGGATAAGATCACGTTGTTTTTACCATATTTTGCTCTTAGGTATTTTGCGCACTCGACTCCCAGCTGACCCAAACCGCCTGCGAAAGGTAAATGAAACTTAGAATAAGGTATTACAAATATAATAACGGTAAAGAGAACAAACCAACAATAAATTAACAACACAGATAAATTAAAAAATAAATGAAAATAGAGCTGAACAAAACCTATAAATACACATAAGTACGTATAGCAGTCTCTAAAGATGAATATCTATAAAAAAAGTGTGTGTGTACTTATGTACACGCGTTAGAAGTTATACTTCTTTGGCGTAACAAGATAAAAATCTTTTCAAAAATTTTATCTGTCGCCTTATTCTACGTTTGTAGAAAAAACGACACTAACAATAGAAAAAAGGTATTTAATACATTGAAAGTTTTAATACAAAGAAATACAAACAACAAATACAAAGAAACACAATGTTGACTATAGCTAACTTCAGGGTGTCGGTTTTTCGTAACAGTGTACGCCCGCATCGTAATAACTTCAGGGTGTCGGTTTTACGTGACGGTGTGCGCGCGCATCGTAAAAATTTACTTTCATCATTTTTCCCTAACGCGCCATAAGAAGTATAACTTCTAAAATAGACTAATATCAACTTACTTCTTTTGCGAGGAAAAATTAAACTTTAAGCAAGATAGTCTGAACTTTTATAAAACTAAAGCAATATACCTATTGCGATGTTTTTTACAATTTCCCAAAGGACTGTTGATAAATTTTATAGCCTATACATATATATTGCAGAAATATATATATTTCCTTTGTACAACATATGATAGAAATTGGTCTAGGCGTTATTAATTAAATCCGGACACAAACAGATAGATACATATTTCTTATATCATATGACAAGGATGTCAATTATCGTTATAGTCTGTCACAAAGTTGTGGCTCATCGCAGGATTCAAAACGTATGTCGATCGCCACTCTCTTGTTGGCGATCATCGCTTCGAACATCAGTAACTTCCAATACCTCGTTTCTTAAAAAGCCACCTTTATCGTATCCTTTTTTTTTCGAACTGACTACGCTATTGGTCTAGCAACGCCTTAACAGCTTCACCGGACTACTTTGCCGTATCCAAATATTGAGTACCGGACAATAATACTTTGAGATAGATACGAGGTCATCACGCTCCAATATTTTTCAACGTCACAATGTCGCAGTAGACACACCTACTTATGCGAAAACCGACTTCAATCGGTTAGCGTATGCGAAAAACACCGACCTTCAAACTACTACGCAGTGTTGTTCACCTCGCCATATAAATGTTTATGAAGTATTATACATAATCATTCGAATTTACTAATTTAATTCGAAGAACGCAAATCCGCTGTTACATAAAACGTGCTACGTATATTGTTTACATAAATAAAATAAAGTTTATTTACTAATTTGTACGACTCTATTTAACATATAAATAATTGCAATAGATGGGGGTTAGATTTAATTTTATCATACGATGTGACAAGCTAATAAACATAATAAAACATCATCTTAATAAACATTATAATAATTATTATCATAGCTAGCTGTGCCCGCGGCTTTGGACGTGTTTATTTTCTATATATAAAACATATTAAATCTGTGTTTCTACTCAATCTATTAGCCTACTTTTTATTTAAATATCTTTTTGATAACTAAACTTCTAGATTATTACTGCCATTGTCGAGTAGATAATAATATTACAAGTGTTTTGTGATAATTTGAATGTTCTAGCAAGATGGTGACCCCCTTGTTAGAACTTTCCAAGGACTTTTTGTGCTATCTCATGCTCCGTGGTATTATTTTCCATCCACTTATGCGTAATAACCGCGGACTATATTACGTAAATTGCCACCAATATTACAAAATATAGAGTCGGATAACACAAGATTATGAATAGAATATAAAAGCCACACTACATGACAGACTGAGATCCCACCAAAAACTCCATTGGTATTTATATTTAGTATACTAGATTAATTTAGATTTGACCTATCCTTCGGGAACATACTTTTTTTTATGAAAGGCACAACTATCTAAGGACATAGGCTTTATGTAGCCCTGGTAACATGTAAGCAAATTTTCCAGATGATGAGTTGTGAAGGCGTAATAGACAAACAAAATGACATCCTCATTTATAATATTAGTTACGAATAGAATGTCGATTGTAATAGTCGTCAGTTGAATCTAATATTATCATACGATAGAAGATGCGGTTTGAATAAATATTATTGTTATGCATAATGCAATAATTGCTTATATTAAATACATTAATGTAATTAGTAACTACTTCTTAAATAGCTCGGGACTATTTTCTAGTCTGAAGGTTATTATTATTTTGCTATGCACATAACAGTGCATCAAATGATTTATATTGACAATTGGACCCGTTAGGGTGGCGGATTTTTTTATTATCGACACAGGACAACGTCTGCCGGGCCCGCTAGTATTGTTGTATTATTTTAACAAAGTTGTTCAGTATAATGAAAGATTGCACCCCTCTCAACCCCCCCCCCCCCCCCCCCCCCTCCTAAACATAGGCTGGCAACGCACTTGCGATTCGCCTGGTGTTGCTACAATCTATGGACGGCGGTGATCACTTAACATCAGGTGACCCGCCTGTTCGCTTGCCTTTTATGATATAAAAAAAATTATAAGACTAAAGAGTTTGGTTGTATGAACACGCTAATTTCAGGTACTGTTTGGTCCGATTTGAAAAATTCTTTCAGTGTTAGCTCATTTATAGAGGAAGGCTGTAGGATATTTATCATAACGCTAAGAACAGTAGGAGCGGAGCACTAATGAAGAATGTTTCAAAATCGGGGTTATGACAGGACCTTAGAACTGCGATTTTTTTATAGTTGACGATCGCATACTTATTCTTTCACTTCATGATTTTATTGTAAAAGTATATTTATATTCCTAAGTATTTTACATCGATTCATAATTACGTTAACTAATTGGGGAAAAAAATAATGTATTGAAATTAGCATTTAAATTCACAGGTGACCGTTTAGTTCACGACCCAATTATGTAAAATTATAGTTTTAGTCATTTCAAATACAGCTCCTCTACACAGCGATTTTTAAAAAACAATAATTTACGCTAACATTTGCACGATTCGAGAAAAAAAATTGGAAAAAGGGAATCGAATATGGGGGCACAGCAGTTTTACGTAAGCATTGGTGGGTGTGGGTGGGTGGACAAATCTTTGATTTGCTTATATTTAATGAAATGGGGGTTGGGGGGTCCGGATGGTGATTACGTCGGCAATATTTATTTATTAAACCAGAACAGATTTAAAAATATTTATATAAATGTTTACGTAAGCACGGGAGGAGGAGTGAGAGCATTGCTTACTTTTGCTGACTTACTGCTTCTTCTGCTAATTCTGCTCCCGTAATTCTTGAACTGACTGACTATTTATTTTGACTATTTATTTAACTAACTATTTTCTGAATTTTTAAATTCTTATAAAATGTTTAATCAATTCAACATTCGAAGAGGGCTCTTCTACAAAAAATAAAAATAAAACGATTGTATACGATACATAGAATAATATTAATTCGTGTAGAACATTCACTGTCATTGGACATTTAACGTTTAGGGTTACATCAGTTTAGTTGTAACAAGAGATTTAATTGAAAATAACTAACAAGCAAGTTGTATCCTTTGTGCCTCAAATAGTTTCCTTCCCTCTTTGATTCTGTACAATATATATGTATAATACGTAATACAGGGAGTGAAACGACAAGTTATCATTCTATTAACACTTTATTCCTTAGCACACTGGCATAAAACAATTGACGAATATGTAGAATCAGGGGCTGACTGCGACTAATTTATGTAGCGTTTAAGGAATACGAAGGGAGCGAAACAAGATTCAAATGATGGTCTCGTCTTCTATCCTTTCTGTTTACCATAGTATAAGGTATAGCATGATCATCTTCTACCTATACAAATGATAAGAATGTAAATCTAACGTGTCTGTACTTTTTAGATTTTTGTGAAAAAAATTGTTTCAGGTGTCTTGGAATGTATGAACAAGCATCACTGCTAAAGTACTGCGTTCTCGATAAAACGTTACCAAGAAAATAATATAAAGCTAATCCTCGAGTAACATTTAGTTTTGGTTTCACTAAAATCGGTACACTCTATCAAAAGTTATTGTAATTTTAATGACGACGCGACTTAAGTACAAAAGAAAAGTAGGTAGGTGAGTGGACTTAATATATTCAGATGATTTTAATAGTCACTGTTCATTAGGTTCCACGCGGACGGAGTAGCGGGCACAGCTAGTAGATAAATATTTTTATTGTCAATTCAATTGAACACGCTATTTGATTTAACTATTCAAGATTGCCATGATAAAAGGAAATCATGATTAAAAATTTACAAAACATAATTGTATTCGCAATTGCAAATATCTTACAATATCGATTTCCTTTACTTTGTAAGATATTATCTGTACATATAAATTAAATTGAATTGCCTATTCAATGTCCTCTAAATCCGCAGAATACCGATTTTGACGGCAACTTTAATCTATACTAATATTATAAAGAGGTAAAGTTAGTGAGTTTGTGACGTTGTGGCGTTGTAGGGGGTAATCTCAGGAACTACTGGTCCGATTTGAATAATTCTGTCAGTGTTATATAGCTCATTCATCGAGAATGGTTATAGGCTATATATCATCAAGCTAAGGCCAATAGGAGCGGAGCACAGATGAAAAATGTTTCAAAATCGAGATGTTTTTTTCTTTTTGAGAGCTTCTGCTGCGTGTCAGCGTTAGCCCAGAGTAGTAACTATTACTACGCGGACGAAGTCGCGGGCAGGGGCTAGTGATAGGTAAAGAATCAGTCACAGTTTTATCTCAGTACATATAGTTAAGCCAGATAACATTTTTTGGCTAGATGTGGCAGCGTGACTATCACATAATTACTCTCAGAAGTTTGGAATGAAATAAGATATCTGTCTCTGATTGTGTAGACTTTGGCAGCAATTTTACGAATCTCCTTATTTGACGCAGCAGGCATATTTATGATAAATAGAAATACAGCACGTGGCAACGGATTAGACAGAAGTGAGCCGAAATAATCCAGGAGTTAATCATAGGAGGCAAACGAACAGGTGGGTCACCGGATGTAAGTGATCACCACCGTCCATAGACACTTGCAACACCAAAGGAGTCGCAAGTGCGTTGCCAGCCTGTGTAGGGAGGGGGGGAGGAAGGGAAGGGGAAAGTGGAAGGGGAGGGGAGGTGGGTGTCCGGCGCTCTCACTGACCGAACGAAACGCAACAATGCAAGCACTGTTACTTCACGTCGGTTTTCTGTGAGTGGGTGGTACTACCCCGGGCGAGCCGACCCATTTATGCTGAAACCAGTAATAGTTTCAGCGTGGCTCTACCATCTAGGAATAACTAAACAATAGAATAATAACGACAGTAAGCTATGATAATAGTGATTAGCCGGTTTATATGATCGGCCTGTCGGTGAGATTATAATCATATCTACGCGATGTAGTATGTGGTTACGACCTGTATTCTTAGTTTTTAGTAGTTGTATTCTTAATCCGGTTAATCTCGGACTTTTATAGTGCCGCTTCTGCTTTTTCACCTGAATTGTTGTAGTACACCCATATCACGTTTGTTGTTAGTATATATGTCGCTACAATTTAATAGAGATAACTATTAAATAAGTAATGAGACTGTACTAAACGATTATAAATACAGTTAAGGCCCTATATCAAAATTTCCCGGGAGGATGTGTTTTACTTCTTACTGCTGAATATTTCGTGTATTGGACGACATGTGAGTTAGGAATCGTTAGGATCTACAAACGCTATCTCTTCATAATTTAGTCATCTATTTATTCAAAGTACTTCGTTGAAATTGTATGAAACGACTAAGGATTTTTATACAAATGAGAGCCGCTGTAGTTATGGGATACCATATTATTGATACGGCAGTTGGTACGACTCTGATCTAAATTGTATATATTAGACATACTAAAAATCAACATGAATATAAAAGTCACGTTGGTCCGTCGCGTCGCGTATTATTTTATGAACAAAATTACATAAATACTGTTGGTATAAAGTATAATACTTTTTTTGTGTTAAGCTTTCAAATACTCCAGTTTTTGGTATTATATTCAGAATATATATCAGAGTATATCAAATATATCAGAGCAGATGTATTTATTATTTGTTTCCAATTCATCGTTCACAATAAGTACCCAAAAATGTACGGTTTATGTCACTTTACAATTTTTGTTTTATGCACTTCTACCGGAATAAACTGATTCGATTCTCCATTTTAGTTACCGACTTTGTTGTTCAGATTTGTGGAAAAATTTACGAAGTAAAAATATAAACAACAAAATTAAATCGAATTAATTTATTATAATGAATTATAAGCTATTAAATTTACATTAGCTGAAGGCCTATTAGACAATTAGTTACGGTGAGACTGCGAATGCCAACATCTTCTAATAAATAAATGTGAATTTTTTTCCAAATTTTGTCACAAACACATATGTCGGGGCAGCGATAAAATGGCGTCCATCCATAGTGACTTCATGATTATGATTTGATCGATCAATCCACCAAGAACAATCGAATAAAACGTTAACCGACACAGAAACACAACACTGACTAAGTTACGACGAATTATCCCTAGGTGTGATTAGCCCAACTTTCTGAGCGTTTATATACGGCCTTTTTTTTTCGAACTGACTACGCTTTTGACCTGGCAAGGTCTTTACAACTTCACCGGACTATTATATCCAGCCTCTTGTTGTCAGTCTCCTTTTAAGGCATCGAGATACATAATCAGACGATAGCTCCAACCAATGGCGTCTAATATCGAGATAATAATGAACAGCCGATAACTTCAACCAATAGCGTTTGAGGTCATTAGTAACACCCTCGATATAGTCAATAGCGCGGTATCGCAGGTCAATAGTGGCTCCCCCGATATATATATTATATGGCACGCCAATCATAATCGTTATATATTTCTTGTATATCTGGATATAACTTAAAAAAGTGTAGTAGTATGAAGTGTTAGTTACTTATTAGTTTTTAATTCATTTTTTCGAAACTTCATACACGGAAGGTATGTTATTCCTTAATTGATACGATTTTATGATATTAATAGTACTTTTAGAAAGCGTAAAAAAACAATTACAAAGAGATAAATTGTAATTTATTTTTATGGCATCTGTATAGACGAAATCTATATTGTTTTAAAATTTACAGATTATAATATTTATTAATTACTTTTAGGAATAATAAAAAATTAGTATAAATAAAATTACGATACGATAACTGCGCGCAATAAACGCGAACGCAGTCGGGAGCACAGTAAGAAATGATATATATAATTTTTTTGTAGGCCCAAACACAAAGCGCACCGACTCATTTTAATTTTTTGTTCGTGGGAGACTAATAACACGTTGCAAGCGAATTTAACGAGAGCCTGTTTGAAAGCCAAAAACAGGACGAGTCTCGATTCTTGCAACCCTAATATTAACAGCACAGACGTTATATTCTAATGACTGAGTTGTAATTTGAGCGGGCTTGATATAAGAGAGCCCGCATTCATGATCATATTATAGTACGTCTGCTATTGTATCTATACTAGTGACCGCGCGCGACTCCGTCTGCGCTTATGTCTTTATTATTTTACATTTACTCTTATATTATGGCCAATTTGAACAATAATTTTATAAATTATACCCTTGGCATTATTTTGAAGTATAAGCTATATTACTGTTAGGTTTTATTAATTTTTTTTTCGTATTTTTTTGTGGGTAGTGTAACAAACATCCCTACGTCCTCACAAACTTTCTTATTTATGGTATACTAGCGGAACCGGCGCGACAGACTAACCCTTCCTTAGGAATCACATTATCTACTGGTGAAAACCGTATAAAAAACCATTAATTGATTTTTGAGTTTATCGCGAACAGACAGATAGACAGACGTGGCAGAGCACTTTGTTTTATAATAGTACTAGCGGGCCCGGCAGACGTTGCCCCGCCCTGATTATGAAAAAATCCTTGACAAATTATATACAAAAACATTCCTCGTCAAACACTCTATCCACCGGTGAAAACAGCATGAAAATCCGTTCGATAGTTTTTGAGTTTATCGCGAACAGACAGACACACAGACGCAGTAGGGGAGTTTGTTTTATACTATGTAATGATGTCGTGATGAATAGGATAGTGATTAGCTAGTTTGTAGAATCTGTTATGATAAATCTATACCATTCGATTCAATTTTAATGCTTAATATTAACACTTCTATTATTAGTTTTGACTTTCCTTTTGTAAAATAATAACGTCAGCCTGTAAGAGTCCCGCTATTGGGTCAAATGCCGCAGCCGGAGGAAAGCTATAGGCATAATCACCACGCCAACATACAACGTATCAAATTTCTTCCCGATGATTTATTTGACTATCCGCCAAATAGTTCTACCACTCTGAATTATACGAATTCCGAATAATGCGTAGTAATACGAATTAAAGATGGCGATCTGAGATGTTCTTGAAGTACCACAGTATAAAAAAATATAAAACTGTGTATTTCTCGGAGTTTGAAATCGCCAATACATCGTGGGCTGTCGTGGTAATTATGTCCATAACTTTCTACGGGAAGAAGCCTATGGCTCTGCAGTGAGTCTCTTACAGGTTGAGGATAGTGATGATCTAAAAAAATCAATATCCTTATTTAATATGAAGAAACAACGATTATTATAAGCACTATTCGTTCAGCGATGTGTATTTTCTTGCTGTAGAGAAGTGGGACCAACGGTTTAGTGCGCATGCGCGGAACGACACAGTCGAAGTCGCGTTATCGAGTAGTATATTAATGTATATCTAAAATGGCTACACTCACTTAAACTAAGTTAAACATAAATGTATAAATCTATACAAATAAACAAAATTGAAGTGTCTCTTTTTGTCCAGATTTATCTCTGAAAGTGTTGAATGGATTTTCACAATTTTTTCTCTGGCAGTTATAGGAATTTTCATAGTACTTGACAGCTTGAGTTCATCGCCTATGGGGATCATACGCAGCATCACGCCACCTTACGTTACCGGCAATGAACATAGTATGAGCAACTTTTTTTAAAATATTTAGTTTACTTAACTATTAACTATTTTAGGTTTAAAGACGTCATTGTTTTTATAGCGGTAACATTTTGATCTTTTATTAAAATTGTTAAGTTTAAAAGTGCATTATCGAGGTGGCCTTTGCTAAATATGTCTTTTTTTGCGAGCAACTAGCCGTGCTATTGTTGCTTTCTAAAAATGTGCCTCTCTTTATCAATAACTCAATAACTTGTCTCTTAGAAGGCAAGTTAACAAATTATATTCCATATCTGCAGTAGACATGTTTTGGAAAAGTCACAGGGAAGGAGAGAAAAAGTCACAAGCAGTTCGCAAGCCGCGGTTTGCCGACAACTGGCCTACAAGGATTACACGCGGCATCAGGCCACCTCACTGGCAATGAACGCACTTATCAGTCGATGATTGGTAGAGCGGCTTTATTTATAACCTTTCACTTCGTATTTTATAAGCACGCTCCTTAAACATCTATGTGGCAGTATATAATATGTTAACATATATCTATGTTTTTATAGTATGCATAAAATACTTGTCAAGTAAATAAACAAAAAATGCCTCGAACATTTGAAAGTCACATCTAGTATCGAAAAAAAGTGGTATATCTGCATTTCGAAAACTCGTAGACTAGTTTTTGGACCAGATATTTTGATGAAACGTTATTTGAAAAAAAAAAACAATCGAACTTAATATTGTTTATTCTAATTATACGTCAGAAATACAGTGCTAATAAAAATATTGTTGTCAAGGGATTATGAAAAATATAAAAAGAGAGACACGGACATTTATTGGAAAAGTCGACCGTCATACCGTAGAAAATTGATTGAGAAAATTTCTAGACATATAAATATTGCTTGAAAATATCAATGATCTAAAAACCCTGGATCAGACGATCCCTTTCTCAGTAGTGCCAGAGTTCCAGTAACTCATAATAATATCTATTTGTATGGAGTATGGGGGAAGGTGATAGAGCACATGAGAAATACCGAAAGCGAAGAATAAAACAAAATTAGTTAACGGTGTTCATCTTCTTGGAGGAATCAATTTGTTTTATAATAATTACGTGTTTTTGGTTCGCTTATTTTTTTTATTATATACGCTATAACTATCAGTAGTATTATGAAATTCGAATGTTAAAAAGTAATAAAAAAATTTATGTAACTACAATTATGTTTTACGATTAACCGTGTACGTAACGTTTGTGTAATACGACATTCACTAATTTCTTCAAATGTATTTTATACACAAAACTTAAAAAAATAAATAAATACCTGTTATTAATATTTTCGGAGGGTCCTGCTTAATGGCGTCCAATGAATATAATCTAGTATTTAATTTCAATGAAGTCCTGTATATATTACGTAGAAACATAATAATAAATATAGTTTGTGTGAGAGAGACACGATAAATCACTGCGTAAGTCGAAACGTAACTGGGTTCAGTAAAGAGGTCTATCGTGTGAGAGGTTGAATTGAAACTGGTTATAAGGCTAGAAAATTAGGTACACTCACATAGTAACGTAAACACAGAGCTATATTTAAAGTCGTACGATAATGAACTTTGAAGTAAACACGTTTAGTATTATTTTAGCTAGAATTTCCCCGTCGTGGGTGTGTCGCGTGAATGGGTATTACATCCTTGACACTGCGAGTTGAGTTAGCTTTTGGAAGAAATTAGCGGACAGATTTGACTACGTAAGCGCTAAAATATTTAACACGTTTGAGACTTCTTGAAACGTATTATGCATTTATGATGTTTATTCATGACGTTTCTTTTTCCTTAGTGGCACATAATTATGATTATAAATACATTTAGTTGTTACTTATTATATTATGTTATTTACCTGTATAATTATTACTATTTAATGATTATTCTATATAATAATTTATATAAATATTTTTAAATCTGTTCTGATTAAATAAATAAATATCGCTGACGTAATCACCACCCAGACCCCCCATTCCCTATGTCATCAAAAATAAGCAAATCGACTCATCAGTGCTTACATAATAATGGCCCCTTACCTAATGTAATGTTTGTTACCCCAGGAAATAATATATAATAACTTCTTTTTTTAGTATAAATACCTTGGATTTCGACACCAGGTATCTCCTCAAAAACGAATAGAAAATATATAATGATTTAAACACTAGTAAGTACCTATGTAATCTAACTAACTATAAGGTTTGAAATCTTTTAATGTATTTTTTTAGAGTACAATTTTGTTAAGTCGGTTTTATTATTTTGTTAAAAATTCATCATTTATTAACGTCATACAGTCGAAGACGGTCTTTAAAGCCGGACATCAACTTTACAAACGCTTTGACAGTGCTCGACGACAGGTTTCAAGCATTGCGAATCTGAAAAACCAAACATGTTCAGAATTAAACGATTTCTGATGACGTCACCAAAAGATCAGTCAGAAGAAAATCTTGAGTCTCTATTGTAGGATTAATAGGACTTATATACATAGAGTATTTTAGATAAACAACTTATTAACAATTTAATTCCTTCGGGGTTCCGCTAGAGGCGCTGTTAGTGCATGTAGGTGAAAGAAAACAAAAAGACACTGAACCCGATTTATTTATTTCAAATTTATTTATTAGTCTTTTTACAAAACAAATCCTGTTTACTTGAACTTTAAAATTTTGCAAACTAATGACGCATTATACACTAAGAGTCCACTCGCGCGCTTCAAAATATGTTGCGTCCAGATACCGCGTTTTACGCGCGTTTCTACCCTAGGAAACGTCGCATACACTGGGCTACGTCGTAGGGATAGACGACTGACAACTATGTCGACTCGCCACTGACTCGCGCGTAGTACTGGACGCAGCAATGGGGCCTGAGTATCACGAGGCGCGCGGCGCTCGCGCGTACTACGCGTGAGTCGAGAGTCTCGCTCATTGCACGCGTTTTATGCGCGAGTTAGGAAACGCGCCGCACCATCTGGACGAGATAGTATGTAGTAGCTCTAGTATCTCTAGTACGCGCGTAGTCGACTCGCGCGTAAAACGCCTCATCTGGACAGGCTGTTAGTGTTCTTGTGTTGTACTGTTTTTTTCTCCTTTTTTAACAAAAAACCTGTTGTGATTCAAGGTTAATGAATTGTCTAGAATTAGAGGTCATAATATTACGTAACATGAACAAAAGATTAGGTTAAAACCTGTTGAATTCTTATTTGACATATAGGCAATAATGAAAATGAAAGTTATATACTCGTATATATTCTGTTGATCTATGGTTTTCGTTTATCCCAGGTGATTTTTTAAAGGATCACATCCTTCAATCCTGTGGTAGTTCATGGTCACATTTAGCATATAAAACAATAATATCAAAACAAATACTAATATACAACCAAGAGAACCTTCGTTAAAGTTTCTTCTAAGACTTTCAAAAGTATAGAAACGGTAATTTTAAACGTTAAAAAATCAGACCTAGCCTTAATGAACAACTTTAAAAGGGCCCTTTTCAAAGTTAACCATTAAGTAATTGCTTATCGTGGGAAGACCACACGGTCAAACAATGGGTACCGGGGCACGAGCCGAGGTGCGGAAGGTGGGCCAGACTGCGCGACATGGCGTGATTCATTTTTACACCAGTTTATTTTTTCGTAAATCAACTAACGTTGGGTGTACATTAGTTTTGCGTTTCTCGAGATAATTAGGTCAAATATTAAGTACCTATTTTTTTAATTGATTTAGAACGAGAAACGGTTAATGATTATCCTGTGAAAATATTACTGGCGACTAAACAGTCGGTTGGTATAAAACTAGCCTAAGTCCTCAACTCTTTGGTTTAATTTTTATAATTATGATTTTACTATTACTTCTTAACTTTTTGTAACCAATTTATTGATTTTAGGTTTTATTTCTGCAAACTATTGGTCTGCGCCTTTTCGGCTTTCGTTTATTTTATTAATCAAATCAAATACCGTTTTAAATGTGATATAGCGTATATATATCAAGATTTAGATATTATTATTATAAATAACTGTATATTTTTTTTCTTATGTCATTGAAGGCAAACGAACAGGTGGATCACCTGATGTTAAGTGATCACCACTGTCCATAGACACTAACAACACCAGCGGAGTCAAAATTGCGTTGCCAGCCTGTGTTTGGGTAAGGGGGGGAAGGGCAGAGGAGAGGGGAGGGGAGAGAAGGTGGGCCTCTGGCGCTCTCACTGACCGAACGAAACGCAACATGCAAGCACTGTTACTTCACGTCGGTTTTCTATGAGAGGGTGGTAGTACCCGGGCGAGTCGACCCATTCATGCTGAAACCAAGTACATAGTAGGTTCAGCGGGGCTCTACCACCTTATTATTACTTACACTTAACTATTGTTATTTTATTTATGAGTAAACATCAGATTTTTAATTGAGATTATAACCTCTATGGCCGCTTGGTATTTTTTGTTTGATTGATTGATTTATTTTAGGTTACATCTGTTAAACTTTATTATTACTCTTTAGCCGTTATGGATAAAGCGTAATGATTAGCAGTTAAGATAATATTTTGAAAAGTTCGCTGTCTACGATCAAGTTTCGTTAAAATTGTTTCCGATGTTTCAAAGATTAACACAGACAAATAGACACTTCAGTTATACTTCTATGTGTGGATTGAATCGATGAGTTACTATTAATTATTCATGTCTTCTTTGGAATACGTGATGTTTGTTTTTTAAATAAGTTTAGGCTCTAATCATCATATTAATGGCGTTGCTTGTTTTTATGGAAAAAGAAATTAAATACTGGAAATACTAAAAAATGCCTAGCTTTTTTTCGTTCCTCTAATTGGTTTGAACTTTAACCCTTATGGTGACTTCGAATTTCTCGTTATCATAGAATGTATCCTTACCTTATTCTTGATAATTTAATGTATGTCTGTAAAAACTTTGAACACTTAATTTTGTAAAAGACTGGCATGGTCTAAATACTAAAAACTGTAACAAACTGATCGCCCCATGATTCAGATTAAGTAATACTATTAATAGTTTTTTAGGTAATAATGTTAGGATTTATAACAAAGTCCCAAAGGATATTACCGATTTGCCGGACTGTCAGTTTAAGCGCCATGTCAAGCGGGTTTATTGTTAATAGGCTATTATAGAGTGGATCAATATGTGAACTATGGTGATGTCTGGAATCGATTCCTCTCTGTGCATCCACTAAAAACGATTATAACATGTAATTTGTATTGAAGATATATGTATACCAGTGTATGTAAAAAAATGAACCCTAACAAGTTTCTTGACGGTTCTTCTCGATGACTAGGATGTTTTCCCAACCGGTGTGGTAGTTTCGACGTTCGTAAGCGCCGTATCAGACCTTAAATTAGACAAAGTATTTTCGATTTGATTACTCTTACTAATATTATAAATGTGAAAATGATTCTGTTTGTTTGTTATGCTTGCACGCTTCAACCACTCAACCGACCATTATGAAATTTTGCAAGCCCCATTATCAAGGATACAAAAGAGTAAAAAAGGACATTGGGTACTTTTCATCTAGCAAAAAGGACTGTGCCCATAGGCATAGGTAAAAACTTTATTTGGTCTCAACTAGAATTTTTTTTTATTTAAATGTTGAATTTACTTTTTTGTTCTTTGTTTTAATGCTATGTATGAAACGCTTTCTCTTATTTTGTACATGTCCTGTTCACGTTAAGCAGTGTTCATGTCAATTTTTGTTCAACGTACTTAGTTTTGGGGACCTTCGATATATAAATAGATCACGAACGAAGCCGCGTGCAGAAGACAGTTTAATATAACGCTTAGTCTAGGCGTATGAAAGATTCCGATCCCAAGAATTGAGAATATTCCTCTGAAATTTTTATTTCAGAACCATTCTAATCCTAACTAATATTATAAATGTGTTTGTTTCTTTATTTCATTCAGAACTAACTCCATCAAAAATATTTAGATATGTATATAAACATTTCTAATAAAGTTAGGTATAAAAAAATAATACAATTCGTTGATAACAAACGCTTGCACATACCGATTCGATTATTCAAACTGACGTCTTCCCTGTTACTTCATCGTATAATTTAATAGAGATAACTTGCCTAAACCATATCCATTCTTTATTTCACAACTCTACGGTCATAGAAGTGTTAACGTCACAGATGTGCATAATGGTTAAAAATAAATCATTTATACAAAATTGCACAACCATGTTAATTTTGAATGTCAGCATAATCGTTATGTAATTTGACATCGTGTGTTAAAACGTGCATAGTAATATATTTTCAATATTATAAAAAAAAAAACACCTACGTATATGTTGAAATGAAATAGTCTAAGTTATATTATAACTAAAGATACGTTACCTACATTATATTTTGACAAAACAAATGGCACGATAATGCATACATACGTAAAGTAATATTGTAACGCCACACTGTCTTATATAAAATGTGGAAGTAAGATGGCATATTGTCAATATCGGTGGGGAAAACGAAATAGTTATATGTTTCTTAGATACGGGCGGATTGACGGGGCAGTCGGCAAAATAAGCTAATTAACCACGTTTTAACAAGGCGCTATCGAAGCGCTTAGGATGTATCTATATATTTATAATAATAGGTCTTTACCTATGAAATTGCCGTTCTCCAGTACTGGCCATTTCAAATCAAAATAATTTTTGTTTGGCTAAGAATTCTAATTTCAAATTAATTTTATTTTAAAAACATGGAATTCTTTTTCCAAAAGTAGTCATTTGTTTATTGATTAGTGTTACATTTTCATCGCATTTCAATCTTTTTTGTCATCATGGATACGTTAAAAATTCGAGTAATTATGGAATATGAGTACCGTCGTGGCAGCAACGCGGCACAAGCGGCACGCAACATCAACGACGTTTACGGAGCTAACACTACAAACCAACGCACCACCTGTTATTGGTTTGCTCGCTTCTGTTCTGGGAATTTCGACCTGAAAAATGAACCTCGCGGTCATCCGAAGACTTTGGTCGACAATGACGAATTAAAGGCGATTGTGGAAGCTGATGGTACACAATCTACGGCTGAATTAGCAGCAGCTTTCGACGTTAGCGTAAAAACAATATTGGTCCATTTGCGTCAAATTGGCAAGGTAAAAAAGCTTGACAAATGGGTGCCCCACGAACTCAATGATCGCCAGCGCGAAGTAAGCGTCGAGACGTGCCTTGCACTGCTCAACAGACACACAAACGAAGGAATTTTGAACCGCATTGTTACCTGCGATGAAAAAGGGATTCTGTTTGATAACCGCAAGCGCTCAGCAAGTTGGTTGGATCCTGGTTCAGCACCTAAACAATCCCCTAAACGAAAACTTACCCCTAGAAAAGTGATGGTCACTGTTTGGTGGTCTAGCGCCGGTGTGATTCATCACAGCTTCTTACCAAATGGGGTGAGTATTACTGCAGATGTGTACTGTGAAGGACTGAACACAATGATGGAGAAGCTGGCACATCTCCAACCAGCATTGGTAAATCGCTCGTCTCCGCTGCTCCTGCACGACAACGCGCGACCTCATACTGCACAGCAGACGGTCTCCAAGTTGCAAGAACTGGGGTTGGAAGTTCTCCGTCATCCACCCGACTCACCAGACCTTGCGCCTACAGACTACTACTTTTTCCAGAATTTGGATAACTCCTTGGCGGGAAAAAAATTCAATACCCGAGAGGCAGTACAAAATGCCTTTAAAGAATTTGTTGCCTCCCGTCCAGCTGATTTCTTTAAGAAGGGCATCAATAAACTGCCACTGCGTTGGCAAAGATGCATTGATTGCATGGGTGATTACTTCGATTAATACAAATAAAAAATTCATGAAAAAAATTCATTTAAATTTTTTCATACAAAACGGCAATTTCATAGGTAAAGACCGGTCATTCGTGTATGACGTAAGTTGAACTTTAGTCATTTTGACTGACCTCTTCCCGTTATCAACAAAAATAAGCAAATTTCTTACATTTCCTTCTTCTCAGCTTATACAAGCACTAGTGACTAACACGCGCTTCGCTTGGGTACAAGTAGAGGCGTAAAGTGCTTCCGTGTGCAGAAAAGATATCTGTTAACTGACTACTTTTTAAATTGTTATAAAAACACATGTGAGTCAACATAGATCTGAAGATGCTCCGTGATGGAGCGAAACACGTTTAGACGTAGTAGTGTTCAATCAATTGCAACCGGAAGTGCAAAGTAGCGTCCACTATAATATTTAATTATGGATTTCCGCAAAGTAACGCCTTCTTCAACCAAAAAGTAATCGTCATTTGTTTCATTAATTTTGATAATTTTTCTTAGATAAAAACGGTTTCTGTTACTTTTCTTTAGTAGATGGGCAAATGCTGTCGCTAATTTTTTTTAATAGATTTTGTTGTTAGGATCAATTCAACATTACATATTTTTTGCATAAGTTAAACTAATAACGCAGTACATGTAAAAGAGGCTCTAAAAAGACACGACTTTTTCCGACTTAGCTGACAAATATTGCAATAACTTTACATGATTTTTTTCATATTAACATAATCCTATGTCCATCCGGAATAGTGTGCCTTTTATACAGTGAAAGATTTTGCAAATGAGTGCAGTGGTTCCAGAGTTTACTTTCCTCATATAAACGAACATACAAAATTCCGCCCGTGGCATAAACATAACTAAAGTATTAAAATTTCCGCAATATGCTCCGACTTCATGCTTAGTCATTTTGTGTATTTAGTCCCATAGCCTTGCATTACTATATCTCGCTCTAAGCTAACAAGTAGGTAATTAAATTACAACTTAAATTGTCCGTAACGCTTTATCTAAGTTTGTTTCCAATGCGTTTATTTCTTGTATATTAAAAATTCTTCTGTTTTGTTTCTACAGACACTACCTACAAAAGGTTTTGATTAACATCAATAACGTTGGTTAGCTGGATGAAACTGCCTTATGGCATTAAGCTCGCCAGTGTACAAATCAAAAGTGTATCAACAGAGTCCCGAAGCATATTACCGAATTGCTGGACTTAAGCGTCATGTGAAGCGGGTTTTTGTGTCATGGGGCTGTTATAGAGTGGATCAACACGTGAACGTTGGTGATGTCTGGAATTGTCTCCCCTCTGTGCATCAACTAAAAATGATTGTAATGTGTAACGTATCACTACATATTATAAAACAAAGTCCTCTGCCACGTCTGTCTGTTCGCGATAAACTCAAAAACTACTGAACGGATTTTTATGCAATTTTCACCAGTAGATAATATGATTCATGAGAAAAGGAGGTATATATATTTTTAAGATAGGGCATTGTGATTTCAACGTAGGGCATTGTTCCACAGTGTGCCCCCTAGTTACGACCGTGCCGGTGAGTGGCACTGTGGTCTGATTCTAGGATTTTTTTTATTAACAGGGCAAGACAACGTATATGTTAAAAGATAAACCTGATCAAGTTTCTTGCCGGTTCTTCTTGATCACTGAGTTATATCCCGACCCGGTGGTGGTTTTGACATTCACAAGCGCCTTATTAAGGCCTAAACTGAATAAAACATTTTTTTCATTTTGAAAGATGAAATGGATCGCAAAGCAAGTTTTTACATAGTTATGAATTTGGAATCCCTTTAAACAAACGATCAGAGCAGTTACCCCAGTTCGTATCCCTATTTCCAGGGTTAGCACATTTAGATTCCAAACACTGAATATTGGGATTCAACCGTAAGGACCACATTAATTTTTACCTATTCTCGCATCTACAAAACCTTAGGTGGTCACGGCCGGTGGCACGCGGCACAATGGTGAAAGACAAGTTACCTGGAGCGCATCGAGCTGTGAACCGAAAGTCTTCTGTTTACATGCGAAATACGCCCGCCATACCAGTTCGTGTTGGGCTACCACGAGCCTCGCCTGTACAATAAATACTAGGTATTTGTATAAAGTGTTCAACCTCGAAATATTTTCATCAAACAATTTACCGTTCTGTTATTTCGCAATCTTTGATCGGAATGCATAGACAATTATTCAAGGTTAAGTATATTTCTCTTGTACATAATATAATTAATCAGTTTCAGGGGTTTTATCTGCCTACACTGGTATAAATATATGAAATAGCAATCCTGTATACATAATTAATTACAATAATATATAAATTTCATAACGAATTACTTTAGTCTCTCATTATTATTTATTTGAATACTTTTGTCACTCTGTTTTTATTTATCGATGCTTTGTACATACGTTGTATATAATTAAAAAAAATATAATTACAAAAATGAGCACAGCTGCTGTAATATTGTACTCGTTTATTAACCTTACCTGTATTTATAACCTTAAACAAACAAGAGACAATAAAAGCTATGTTTTAAATAGTGTTTATAATAAATAGCATCCACTGCTTGTTTAGTGGCGTAGCTGGGGGTAAGGGCCTCGTGTGTCACCGGTTTGGTGTGAAGATGTAATAAACATACACAAATAGACACAAGTAAACGTAAAAACACAAAAAAATCACTTGGAATGTCGACACATATTTCTACTTATGCCACCTCCATACTATCTACGCCACTGAGCTCACGGATCGTTCTAAAATGACTTTTTTTTTTCATTTTCGCGCAGATTTCTTCAGAAATACAAGTCAAGATTATTAGCTTAAGCATCATTAAGGATATTAAGAAAATTAAAAAAAAACATTGCCTGTGTCAGTGTGTACACACGGAGGAAGTGAACTTCTTTAGTTGTATTACACATTTATATACTACATTTTACCGGTTTTTAAATTGTATTAAAGAAATGTAAAATTGTGAACAGATGTACAATTAAAGAAAAGCTCTTTCAAAAACATTTGTAACTATGACACGCACGCCACCTACTTACTATAATGTGTAACGTGTTCATTAGATATATAATACGAACAGTTTGTCGAATAAGATTTACCATCAGCAACATATTTGGAACTTTAAACCACTATATAATGCCTTTAGATCGCACTTACACTATGTAAGAAAGTAATGATAATTTTATATATATATACATTATCTGACAATATGTTTTAAAAAGATATTATATTCATATAATATGTCCATATTGTCAATATAATTATCTATTGTCTATTTTTTATTAGAAATACCTCTTCTATCTTCAAAATTACTATCAATTATAAAGTTGAATTGCAAACAATAAGTTAATAATTATTGTTTTAAATAAAAATTCAAAACGAGTTGAAATCTTACAATTTTGCTTTAATATAAATCAAGATATAAAACTCATCTCTGTCTGTAAGCATTTTTAATAAATATTACAAAATGAAAATAGTGGTCTTTGAACTCTATGTAATATTGTTGAACGTTGCTATGGTTACGCGAACACGTTCAATAAAACAAAATGGCCGCCAAATTGACCAAAAAACAATATAATTCAAATTATATACAAATATATGAATTTCAATTATATTTATTGTTGCAGTCCAGTTCAGCGGATGCCTCACTCACGCACAAAATAATTTTCTAAATTTCACGCGGACGAAGTCACGGATAGCAGTTAGTTTAAAATAAAATAGCCTATTACTTAGTTTTTATAACTTCAGTTTTCTGCCAGTGTAAGTCTGTAATAATTTGTCGAGCCGTTTCGGAGATTACCCGGAACAAACAGACAGACAGACCGTTAAATTTTTTTTAATTTGTATTTTTGTTTTCATTAGCCTATATACTTTTATAATCATTCAGTAAAAAGTTGTTATTTTGATATTACATACAGACACTTTATTTTTATTATATGTATAGATATGAGAATGCTCATAAACTATACGAAGTCCCGTAGTATAAATATTAAACTATATATTTACATATTTTTGTATACTACTAGACTGAATTAATACACATACTTATATATACACACAATTATATACATACGTTACGTATGTTTAACGCGTAACGCGTAACGATTTGTTTTTACTAATTTGCTATAAAAGATTCACTTCAAAAATCGATAGATTTTTTTTAATACGCTGAACTAATTCGATTTTTCCCAAAAACGTTGATTCTTATATAACAACAAACATAATGTTCCGCTTTGGCTGAATCATGCGACAACCGAATATGTATCAATAATCATTCATGTACTAAATGTAAAGGCCCAAAGATTATTTTTAAATACTAATAAATTTATATTATTTATTTTAGACTGTTAAAAAAGTTTTATGTAGTATTTAATATACCTACTCCAATTTCGCTGATAAAAATGTCTATAAGCGTCAGTATATTACCTTTTTGTTATATAGTATTGTTAACACTGGTAATTGATGTATTCAATCAAAATATCCTATATTCAGTTTAGGCCCTGAGAAGTCGCTTATGAACGTCAAAGCTACCACCGGTTCGGGAAACATCCCAGTCATCGAGAAGAACCGGCAAGAAACTCGATCTGGTTTATCTCTGCATGATATATATATATATACTAGCGGGCCCAACAGACGTTGTCCCTCCCTGATTATGATTATTATTGAAATATCTCTGATAAATTATATACCAAAACGTTCCTCATGAATCACTTTATCCACTGGTGAAAACCGCATGAAAATCCGTTCAGTAGTTTTTGAGTTTATCGCGAACAGACAGACGCGGTAGGGGACTTTGTTTTATACTATGTAATGATGATATATATATATATTATATTATATAATTTTATATTAATTATTATATTGTTGAGGTAAAGTAATTATGACATTGTGTTTAAATGAGTAATTGTAATTGTCAGCCGCGTCAATAGACGACAGGGAAGGTTATGGTCTGATATAGGTATTATCCATTTGGTGGCTACACCAGACTCTGAAAAACAGAAGCCTAACCATTGTGTAATATAATGTTTACATAGCATAAAATAAAGTCGCTTCCCACACATATCACCTCCACACACGTGCACGCATACACGCTTACACAGGCAAGTGGAAGGGTTTTATTTTTTCCCTTATCAAACTGAAATAGTTTAGAAAATTATCCGATACGAAATATATATAAGAGTTGTTGAGGTATATATGCTTGGTACACATATATGTTTCAACAACTCATATAGGTATGAATAGTTAGGTTAGTAGTAGTTAGTTAGGTTAGCTCAAATAGGTCGCGAATTGCATGTATCAAGCAACAGCCCAAGCCGAAGTGTGCCATGCACCCTTGAGCGAGTTGTCAAATAAAATCGGCTGAGTATTAAGTACTAAGCGCTCGCCTTAGTAGTCCGGTGAAGTTGTTAAGACCTTGCTAGGTCCATATCGTAGTCAGATCGAAAGAAAAAAGTCGCTTCCGCTGTCTGTTCCCTTAGAACTTTTAAACTATTCATCGGATTTTAATACCGTTTTCAGTAATATATAGAGTGATTCAAGAGGAAGGTGTATATGCATAATACATACATGTTATAGTACAGAAAAGCCGAAAAATTCAAAGATTTGTAACGTGATGGCGTAACAAACATATTTTTGTGCGCTTAAATCACAGACGCTGGCTAAACCTTATGAGATAGATCAAATTAATGTACTACGGAATTGTATATCTTAAAAAGATCCATAAAAAAGTCCGCGATGGTATATATTTACCTCTAAAGGATAACCCACAGTAACCATTTTTATCTCCTTACAAAAATAATTATGTGTTATTTGCCAAGCTATTTTATACAATACAGCATTATTCCTTATCCAATTAAATACATTACATACGTTGTACATGTCATGTAGATCAAAACCTAACCCTTAACCCATAACAAAGCCCTTAACAGAATTCCACTAAAATGGATATCTACATTGCACACATGCTAAGCTGGAGCTGGTCGTTAGTATGATATAAGAAAAGTGAGTAAATGCTCACAAACCACTCAAAAAAAGCTCAATTACACTAAAAAAGACGACCTATCTAAAAGGTTAATACTCATTTTACTTTTTATACTCTAGTCGCTTCTATAAGCGCAATTCAGTGGTGTGCTATCCATGACAACTAAGTTACTGACAATGGCCCTAATACTGAGATAAAGAAAGGACCTCTTTTTAGGTTCCACTACAACACTAGCTCATATTAATATCAGCTTAAAGAAGCAAGAAATCTTTTTTATTTTTCAACGGTATCACTCGGTTCTTCAGTAGCGTTTTTAAATTTCTTATTCCGCCGTTCTCGATAATTTAACTCTAATTAAATGGTAGCGGCTATAGAAGGTACATTATTTTTTCTAATCTACATGTCTAATTTATCTTTGGCTGATGCTTAATCATATTTTTTATAATGACAGCGAGGTCGAGTATGAACGAAAACGTGACGAAACCATAGTATAACGGTGCACTAGGGATTGCGGTCTTAGATAGTTTGACCGAATAATCTATTTTTGAACATAAAAAAATTGATTATTTTAATCGATACTAAATATCGAATCGATTTCTGTCACTAAAATTGTGATTTGATTTTTTCTATTTAAACGAACTAAATAAATAAATGTTGGCCAGACGCCTATATAAAGCATAAAAAAGATAACCGAGATAAAGAGATAAAGATGCGGGGTGGTAGGGTGTCTGTACCCGACTGGATCGCGACCACCGTACACCAGGTGGAACACCCGCCATAGTGACACGTTTGGGCGTGTCGCGTTCCGGGATCAGCCGGTGTATATCCAGCAACCGGGGGGGGGCTGTCCCTGACTGGATCGCTTTCAGGCCGGCATGACAGCGGCGACCGGCGATAGATAGTATGTCTTTCGGTGGTCGCCATTGTTTTTGGATTGTACTGTGCTTACCATCAGGCACAGTACAGTCACTTTGCCGAGCTACAATAAAAAAAAAAAAAAAACCAGACAAAGTTTTAAAAAACATATAAAGATGTACGCGATTTTCAAAGAAATATAGGTATTGTTTCCTGCCAACCTACTTCGAGTCATATGTACAGTTAAAAAAGGGCAAGGACTATTGAGTGTTGTATATTTTATTGTATTGCGAAAATATTTTACGGATAACCTATTCAAATAAAAATTAAAACAAGTAGCGAAGGAAAAGTTGTTTATATAAAATGTTCCAGATTGTCTCTGTATTTTGCGAGAGACTGATCTATTACGATATGATGAGTACGACAGTTATAGATAAGTGCTATAACTGTACAGTAATGACAACAAGTCCCGTTGACTGCTTACGTTGATTCATAGTGGTTTTATTCTGCCACTTAGATGAGGACGGGCATCGTACAAGAATAATGCAAACCGAATAAAAGTTTATAGCTTTCTAAATTTTTTTTATGAATCATTGAGACCATTTAGTTATATAAAATAAATACATATTTCCAATAGATTGAACACTGAAATCATGAAATTTACTTATTTAAAATGTATAGTCAATTCTGTTGAACTTTTTACTTCACATTGGTATACTTATCTCGTTAAAGATTTTCAAACATATTTATTGAAGTGAAACTACTTATGGGAGTTCTTTGAAATTCTGATCGGCAACCTGTTTGTGCCACGAAAAGTGGTGGAAGTAAACACCGTGTCGAGTAGAGCGCTGATAACACTGGTTTTCGTCCGATCACCGTAGTTAAGCAACGTCGGGCGCGGTCAGTACTTAGATGGATGACCGCCTGGGAACACCGCGTGACTATCGAAATGTTTCTGTGCCAAAACCTTCGACTCGTTTTCAGTTAGAATCCATTCACCATCGTAACCAGATTTATGATATGACTAGCAATTGCCCCATATTTTTAATATTATTTTCACGATTGACATTAACAACATAATTCATTCTTGTGCATAGTATTCGTCGTAATATTCTAAATATAATATTGGGTCATAATATTCTAAAGTTAAATCTGGATATATAAACATACAGACAGAACAAAAAACTTCACAACTTAATTTAAAAAAAATTAACGTCATATTTGTGCGTTTATAGTAGTGTCTCTCACAAAATTTAAAAAATGCTATTTGTATAAATAAAGATACATATTTATTACAACGAGCGCTCGTCTAGTGCTCAAACTTCGACCATCAAGTAAAAATTGTGTGGTTTTATGAAACCTCGGTAAAAGTGAAAAGTTTTTTTCACACTATAGACATTTAACTAATAATAGTCTACACACTACACGGTCAGCTGCTGCGAACTATAGGCGCCGCCATATTGGCCCTGGCTACTCTGACGAGCGCCTTTCACTTTATCCGTACTCCGCGGCCGACCATCACGCGACATGCAACACACAGACGAAAAAGTTTGAGACGATGTAATAAAAGTTTCACTTTAAAAAAAACTTGTTCCAATTTTTATTGATAACATTAAAGCTCGTGGATAACGATTAAACAAAAAAGGAATAAAGAAAATCTGTTGAGAAATAGAGGAGTAATATGTTCTTAACTATTTTCCCACTGCTTATTTAATATAGATTTTTTTTTCATATTAATGAAACTCATACTAATGAAAAATTGCCTAACATATTTAAATGAATAAGGTCTTACACAATAATGACATTTCATAGTCTGAAATGCTGTTACAAATAAAGGCTTTTAGATACACGTAAAAAATGATATTATTGTTTATTCTTAATTTCACGACGCGGTCATTGTTTTTGCAATAACATTGTGGTAATGAGAGTACCCTATTATTTAATCTTTGCATTCTTCGGATTTTTTTTTTAACTTTATTTTTGGCAACCAATCTTTTAGATTATTACTGCCATTGTCGAGTAGTTAATAGTATTACAAGTTCTTCTTCTATTCCATTTTCGGAAACCAGTCTTCTAGTAGACCATTACTGCCATTGTCAAGTGAGTATCGATATTACAAGTTTCTTGATATAATTTCAATGAATGCCATTGTCGAGTAGTTAATAGTATTTCAACTTCTTCTTCTATTCCATTTTGGCAACCAGTCTTCTAGTAGACTATTACTGCCATTGTCAAGTGAGTATCAATATTACAAGTTTCTAGATATAATTTCAATGAACTAACAAGATGGTGGTCATCTTGTTAGAACCTTCCATGGAATTTTTGTGGCATCTCAGAATTCATGGTCCGTGGCATTATTTTCCATTCACTTCACTTATGCACAATAAACAAACTATATTACAATAAAACACCACCAATTTTACACAATATAGAGTCAAGTAACACAAGATTATGAATAAAAAATAAACTCCACTACATGACAGACTAAGATCCCGCCAAAAACTCCCATTCTTCGGTTTGTCACGTATGTTTCTGGTTTTTCTGCGTAAGGAAAAGGCAAAGGTATCTAAACTATGCAGCCAAGTCTGACGTCATTTTATTCACTTAACCTGTCTTTGTGTCACCATATCTCCATCTAGCGTAATTGCGGATAGACGGCTAACTTACAGCAAAATTCAGAAACAAGACACAATCTATTAGTTTCCATCTAAAATTTGTAGATGTCGTGCCATCTCAAATGATTCTCAATATCAACAGAAGTTTATTAATAAACAAATAAAAACGCACAAATTAATTACACAATACCTATACAATGATGTAAGGAACGCTCTTAGCTAAACAGATCGCAATTTTAATGAGGGAATGAGTGAAAGTCCGACGGAATCAACGGACCGTTGTGGCCAAGTCATTGTTTTGTTGCATTGTATTGTTTCATTAGAGTAAGGACCTTGAGGCTGCCGGATTCCGTTAGTGCAATAGTTTTAATAATTAAACTATACAAGCGACTCGCTCCGGCTTCTCATGTGTGCAATGTATTAATGTGTAAGCCTCTAAATCAGCATTTCATCAAGTATGGGTCAATATGAGCGAATATTGCGTGGGTTCTGAAAAATAAGACACGAACGCCTCGCCTAACGGACTCTTGTCTTGTTTGAACATACCTTGATTCATATAGCTTCTAGCTTTTGCTTATGGCTTCGCTCGTGTTAGTGTTGAATTCATAGATCCATCGGAAACAGTACATTTTTTTAGATGAGAGATAACCTTTTTTGTATCAATGACAATATATACAAAATCGTATAATGATCGATTGAATGGTTAAGGGATAAAAGCATAATAAACAAACAAATTGACATTCGCATTTTTAATTTAACAATGGATGGATAATATTCAGGATGCCCCATTTTTCCTCATGAAAACCAAAAATCGAGTCCCGCTTTTGGAAGTTTTTGTTAGGCAGGTCGCAGCTCACTGAATTTTGAGTAAAACTGGACTAAACGATTCAGATTATTTTTTTTTATTGTATGTAATTTTAAGTATATGATATATAATATTAAGATATTAAACGAAGTGATATGCTGTGATGGAGACTTTTACATCAAATACTCAAAGTAATTAAAGAATTTAATAGGATAAAGGTTAATAACATATTTGACAAAATAGCGTCGTATATAACACATTAATTTTTAATAATATGTGTATAGAGCATAAAAATGATTATTGAAGGTTATTATTGGGATATAGATATATGCCACCTCGAACTTTTCTCTGAGCATTGTTAGTGTGTATAGCAATGTGTACATTATCAATGTAAACACGCAAAAATTCCATCTCTTAACTCTTAAGTTTTCTCGACTTTAAATAGATGTAATATGTATGTATTACAAATATAAACCTTCTGGATTTTTTTAATTAGTGATATCTGTATATAAAGTCCTTTGCATAGTTTAGAACAGGAGTGCACAAACCGCGGCCCCTGGGCGATCTACGTTCAGCCTGTCAGAATAGCGAAAAATAAAAGCACTCAGAATTTAAAAAAAATATATTTTTACATATTTATTGTTTTACGAACTAAGGTAACACACAAACAATATTTCTTAGTACAGTGAAGCTGTAAAGGCCTTGCCAGGTCAATAGCGTAGTCGATTCGAAAAAACAGTGGATCCTATATTTTATTCATAATCTCGTGTTATTTAAGTGTATAATTTTGTAAAATTGGTGGTGTTTTACCTAATATAGTTCGGTTATTGGGCATAAGTGAAGTTAACGGAAAATAAATTCTGAGATGCCAAATAGCTCCCTGGAAAGTTCTAACAAGGGAGCTACCATCTTGATAGAACTTTAAAATCACACGTCACTTGTAATATTATTACCTACTCGACAATGGCATGGTAATAATCTGGAAGATAGGTTTGCTAAAAATAAAATTAAAAAAAACTAGCGTGCCCGGTAGATGTTGAAAATAAAAAAAGATCCTCGAATCAGGATCGTAAGGCCAATACCGGTTCCAATTACCAATTTAAACTAAATTTACTAAACTATTCTTTTGTACGTGTGTATGTGTTAGAATTCCTCCTAAATGGTTGGCTAGATTTTGATGACTCTTTTTGTGTGTTTAGGTGGAATCAAGAATGGTTTACATTCACAATTGGACCCAGTAGATGGCGCTGCGGTCTGATTCCAAAAATTTTTATTATTTTCAGGGCAGGACAACGTCTATTGAGCCCGCTAGTTATACGTATATGATCTAAATATAGAATAGGTAAATACGGTTGTAAGTGTAGAGTTATTAAATTGTAATAATATTACCAGTATATTTATCAATATCGATCCAACACCTGCAATAATTCACGAATTCTATATCTGTCGATAATTTGACCGATGACAGAACTATAAGAATTTTCTTTTTACATCGGGGTTTTCACGGATGGTTAGATTGAATTTTCAGAACTACAAACATGGCCACTTGGGCCCCTTTAAACTAACTGCTATTTCGGCTGGATGTCTTCTGTATTAATTACTAAAATCGATGAATCTTCTAAATAGATTATTATTATTATTATTAATACTTTGGTCTTTAAAGGACATTCCAATATCGTATTGTTACTAAATTTGAGTTTAATTTTCAGGAACAAAATTATAAAAGTGAGAGCGTGTTACAATGAAATTCTTAAACGCTGAACAGGAATGGACTGTATGAGAGGACAAATCTTATGGCTACTCGTTGTAGTAACGTTTGGATCAGGGCAAAAAGCAATATGCCCGACACCAGAATCAATACAACCTTGCATATGCACAAATCGCCAAGAGGATTTTCAAATATGGTAATATAATTTAATTTATGAGAATCTTTTAATAAGATTTTATAAAAAATGATGCCTACTAACATAATCAAATGAAGAATACCCATAAAAATGTGTGCAGTTCCTAAGGTTTTGTTATACATAGGGTGCACACAAACAAGCACAGTGAATATCGGAAATACTGTATAATATCCTATCTCTTTCTTTTTGAATATCCTTTTCCGTTTCATCAAGTTTTAAATTCGAATACGGGTAATAATGGGGCTAAGGAAGTTGTCATTTCAAAAATCATTAGTATTTTGACACTTCATCTGTTCTAATATAATTTTATTTACGTTTCATTAGAAATTGGACTGCTTTATATTTGACATACGTTTATTTAATAAAGTCGATTGCAGTCAGGTTTTACAATATAAAGACGAATATCTATAGTTTAATGAGAATGCCTCATTTTCTTCCTCCATAAAGAAAAAAAATGGTGTTATTAATTTGCTGATTTTAAAAGGGCAATAGAGTAATTAATACAATAATTTTCGATTACAGGTGTACACACAGCGACCTGACACAAGTGTTAAGAGGCTTTCATAAAATAGGGGAATACATAAAAAAACCAATAGACGAACTAATTATTGAGAACAATTTTCTTCCGTCGTTACCAGGAAAGGTATTCCAAAATGTGAACATACTAAGACTGATGCTCCGGCACAACGGTTTGGAGAGATTATCTGCGGCTTGGTTAGAAACACAAGAGAGAAACTTGTTAGAGATATTCATTGTTGAGAATGACCTACGAAGTCTACCGGCAGAAAGTTTAATGAAACTACAGAATCTCCAAGCTATAACAATACAATCACACAATCTCAAAAGAATACCAGTATTTTCAAATTTGCAGAAATTGAAATACATTAATATACAATCCGCAAACCTAAACAGTATAAACCAGAATACATTCGAAAAACTGCCTAACTTGGAAAAATTATTTATAAAAGGCAGTCCTAATCTTCATGTTATAAAAGAAAACGCTCTCTATAACTTACCTAAATTAATAAAATTAGAAATCACGCATTGTGGAATTGATGTCATACATATGAGAGCTCTCTCTTTAATACCATCCTTAAAGGAATTGTCATTAACTGGTAATAACATATATGATGCCACAATGGTAGGTCGGGCAATAAGAGATTTGTCAATGCTTTCACATTTGAATCTAAACTCAAACTTAATCGACAAATTAAACGAAGGCGCATTTGTGGATCAGCCGATGCTTGAAAGAATATATCTTGCTAACAACAATATAAGTATTGTTCATCACGGAGCGTTTCACAGAGTTCCCAGTTTAAGAATTTTAGACTTAAACTATAATAAAATAAGACAAATTCATCCAGAATCGTTTCTGCAACAATCTGCTAGCGGAGTTGAAGAGTTAAATCTCATTGGTAACGAAATTATGCATATTTCTGAATTTCGTGCGCTACTGGATGCTTTGCCACGGTTGAAATTTTTAGACATGAGTGATAACTTGCTACAAGAAATTCCTAGAGGTGCACTAAGAGGACACCCTAGTTTGGAACGACTACATCTAAATAAAAATAGTATAAAATTCATAGAGACAGATGCATTTGTCGCGATGCCAGCATTGAGGGAATTACATCTAAGTAATAATTCTCTATCTGATCTAAATGAAGGACCATTTTGGAACTTACCTGCTTTAAAAGGATTAGATTTATCATATAACTATTTTCAACGATTACAACCTAAATTATTGTACAATCTTCCAGCTCTGAGGAGGATTAATATAAGCTATAATCAATTAACAGTCATCGACCCGATCACTTTTATTGAAACTCCTTTGATGGAATATGTCAATGTTTCAGGAAATACTTTAATGTCCATACACCCAGCTACATTCAGAAATTTAGCAAACCTTTACGAAGTTGATGTTAGTTCAAATCAACTTATAGAATTTATACCTGGACTGCCGAGAGGCCTAGAACAGCTTTACTTACATGAAAATCAAATAACTAGTTTACCAGTAACACCTTCGCCGGATTTAGATTTGCCTTCTTTGAGAACCTTAGATTTATCAAGTAATGGTTTACAAATAATCCCCCACGGATGTATGAAAACCCTTCACAATTTAAGAAGACTTTACATTAAGAGAAATGGTCTAAGGCAGATAGAGGCAACAACTTTTAGCGATCTCGAACGCTTAGAAGTTCTAGATCTGAGTGATAATCAACTAAATACAGTTCACACTAAAAGCTTTAACAAGCTGACGCATCTAAAACAAATAAATTTGCATGGAAATACAATTGAAAATTTTGATTTTACTGCGATACAAGATAGTTCAGCATTACACACTTTAGATTTTAGTAAAAATAAATTGAAAACTATAACTTCAAATATTATGACGAAAATTTTGGATTTGGAGATGTTAAATATATCGTCCAATAATTTAATTGAAATACCTGCAACGTTAAACATGTTATCAAAATTAAAAATAATAGATGCTAGTTTTAATCATATAAAACATTTCGATGGTAATGATTTGAACAATTTACAAATCCTAATGGACATTAAAATGCCCAATAACAAACTTATAGAATTACGAGCTAAGAGTTTTACTGATTTGCGAAACCTGGAAACGATTGATCTGGATAATAACCAAATTGAAGTTATTCATTCTAATGCAATTACAAATTTGCCTAATTTGGTTTCCGTGTATTTAGGGAGAAACCATATCATCGATATACCAGACCGAGCATTTATGAATCTACCGAAGTTAAGGATAATAGAGTTACAGGGAAATCGCCTACAGTTCATATCAGTTAAAGCTTTTGAAATTATGCCACTTGTCCAATACATGAACATGAGTAATAATCAAATAACGAATGTTGATAACTCAGGTCTACGACAGTTAACGTCTTTGGAAGTTTTGGATTTAAGTTTTAATAAAATAACAAAATTAACTAAAGAATCATTTCAGTATATGGAATGGCTGGTTGAACTGAATTTAGACAATAATTTTATATGTTACTTTAATGGTCAGCCGTTTGACTTCATGCCAAGGTTAAAGGTTCTTTCTGTGAGATATAATAAACTGACAACGATATCTGAAGTTACATTTCAGAAATTAAGGAGTAACATTGCTATTTTAGACTTAGACGGTAAATTTACTACAATCATTTCATTGTTTACTTGTTTTTAAGTCTGTTTTATTGAATTTGTTGTTGCCATTTCAGGGAATCCATTGGTTTGTAACTGCGCGATAATTTGGTTGAAGTCATGGTTATCAGAGTCCACATCCGTAGGACCAAAATGTGCAGACGGTACTTATGTCAAAGGAATGCCGTTTTCAAGAGACGATTGTCTTAATATTGCAACTAATGGGGGAGATTTTAGTTCCTGTGTTACACATGAAAACGAACCTCTTTTACCAAACTTGGCGACATCACAGGTTTTTTCACCTTTAGATAAAATAAAAGATTACTCAACTCACACAAGAAATACTTATCATATAAATAAAATCAATAACAGACCATCACCAGAAGAATCAGATTATTTTTATGATGAATATGTTGATTACCCGTATAATGGAAGTTTAATAGATGGTTTCAATAATGACATTAATTTACAATCGAACAACACTACTCATGATATGATTGGTAGAACCCCCACGCTATATGCAGAAATGAAGAATAAAACTAATTTCAATGCAAATATTTCTTCAAAGGCACCCACAACTAGTTTTACATTTTTTGGTATGCCTTTGCCTGCAATTGATATAGGAAAAATTCTAAACACAGGACGAAAGTTAGACTGGCCAGAAAATAAAGAACATCACTCTAATAGGTACCAAACTCCTCAACCACCAATATTTGAAACTGGAGGGTTTACGCCGATACTTCCATCAACAGCTGGAGGTTTTATGCCTATAGCAGATCCATCCTTAAATATATCTCAAAAAAATACTGTGGTCAGCATTCATGATAATCCTAGCCATCCTAAGCAAGGTAATATTGAAACGACCATTGAAGGTGTAGCAACCAAACCTGTTAAACCAATCCAAAGAAATACAACCCACCAAAAAGTTAAGAGTGAAGTTCATGAACTTCAATCCTATGTAGGTGTGAATAATAAAACAATAATATCTTATAACAGAACAAACAACTTGCAAGAGAAGAGTGTTCCTAATAATTTAAGTAAATACCATTATATGGAATCAAATTTAACCATAACAAAAATGCCAGAGAAAGAGGCCTTGTTGATAACAACTGATACAACAAATGACATGTCATTACAAACGTGGATGGATATCACCACAGTATCATATCCATACTCCACTCCTGAATCTTCAAGCCCTATTAAGAAACTAGAAGAGCAGCCAACATCTCTCTCTGCAGTGATGATACCAAATCGTGAAGAGGTAAACAACTTTGTGAAAAGACCTGCAACTATTACAAAAGTGAATATTCCACACGCAGAGCAATATGATATGAGAAACCTTTATGCGCCAGTTAGTAACAGAGAAGCGAAAACTCGTTTCTCTGATATTACAAGTATTAGTAACACAAAAACGCAACAAGTTGATGGTAAAGAGTGGTATTATAAAAATTATAATAATTCCAATCTAGAACCTTATGTGGCTCCCGGAATTCATATCTCTACAAGTAGTTATATATTTCATAATAACTGTTTGTTAACAATTATATCTGTAGGTATTATAAATTTACTAATTATTTGAGACTGTAATTTTAAATAATATACAATGTATTATTTTTTTTTATTTGTTTCGCATTGTGGTATCCCTATTAGTAATTCAATCAGTTCAAATTGTCATTTATTATTACTTCCTTTGAATAATAAGAAGAAATCATGAAAGAAAGAAAGAAAATATGTTTATTGCAGCAAACACATGGATAACATAATAGTAGAAAAATAGTTACAAAGATGTATACATATAGAAAAGGATTAAAGAATGTACGTTAAAAGATATTAAAATTATAACACTAACGGTTTAACTGCAAAGGTACACAATTCAGCATGGGCTGGCTGCCACCTTTACAAATGACCCCAGCGCTGATCTTCCATTGTGGCCAAGTGGGTTTATGTATCTAATAATAATAACACTATGATAATAATATACTAATAACACTATAATTGTGAAGTTTATTATGTAAGTATATGTATGTATGTAATATATGTATGCATATAAGTCGATATTCATATAAGAAACAAAGTATTAAATAGGTGAGATATATAAATTAATGGATAAATAAAGAATAAATAAGAGAGAGACGAACTTCTTAGCCTTCCATGGATTCATCGTGCGGGTGCCGGGTCCATCGTGTGGCAGAGGGAGAAACTCAGAGCAGTTCCCAGGACTTGCGACCCAGGTGTAGGTTTAAGGAGGCCCTCTTTGAGATGCGCATCAACGCTCACCTTCACTGCTCGAGTTTCCCGCCCTGCCTAGCCAAATTTGGTAGGAACCTGTTAGTGCAGCCTTTGATACTCGTTCTAAAATAGAACTTACTGCAGTTCTCGACAGGCCAAGGTCCTTCAGAAGGTTGTAGAGAGATTTTGCTGGTATACCTCTCGCTCCTACTTCTACCGCGTATAACTTAACCACATAGCCATTTTTACTTAGTTCATTTGTTAGTTCGTAATATTTATTTAATTTGATTGTGTGGTCTTTAGGAATGTTGGTTTCCCACGGTACAGTAAGCTCTACTAGTATTATATGTTTTGTGTGTCTAGAGAAGAGGAATATGTCCGGTCTGGATGACGAAACACCAACATCCTCTGGGATTTTATAGTGCTTGTCATACGTATCCATTAAAATAGTCCAGTCAGGTGCAGTACCTAGGATTGAGAAAGGCTTGCTTTTAGAGTTTACAGTTGAGCCATCCTTTACAAAGTTAATTTGTCGTTCATTTGTGGTCAATCCTTTTTGGGCTCTAGCTACTGAAAGACTTACTGCTTCACGTATGATTTCAAGTACTCTATCATATCGGCGTGAGTAATAACCCCTATCAAGCAGCACCTTGCAACCTACCAATAAGTGCCTAGCAGTACCTACTGCCTCACCACAAGTAAAGCAAGATTTTTCAGAGGCTTTCCCCCATCTTACTAGGTTACTTTGATCTGGGAGGGTCATTTGGAAGGCATTAAGATAAAATTTTAATAGGGCAGGAGACCAATCATAAAGTAGGGTGCGCCATTTTAGGGCTAACGGGATGCAGAACTCACCTAAGGTTAACCACTCACTTTGCATTTGGTAATGCAATGGTAATGGTATTATATCGCCGAGATGTTTAAATTATAATTGTAAAATAAGTGACAATGTTACATCTTATTACATAGTTTTATATAACACCATAGATGCTATTTAGAAAAGCGTTCCAATAGCCTACCACTCCGACTGAACCTTGGTGGCATTAATATTGTTTATTTAACTCATATTTCAATTGTAAAAATGCCTCTAAAATCCAGTTCATATTTTTTGAATCCAAGGTACAATATTCCCTGTAGCCCTACAACTTTTTCCCCTCATTGCAGATTTTACATTTTGAACCAATCAAGCATACATGTTTTTTTCGGAAATCTTAATTATAATGTTAAAAACAAGTAATATACATTTATTAAACAAAAATTTATACAATCAGTTGCACAATTAGGAAAGGTCTAGAGCAGGGATTCCCAAACCGGGTTCTGTAGAATAGTCATCAGGGTTCCACCAAAATTATTTATTATTAGCTATTAAATAATACTATGGTTACAAATATTATTTTGAAACAGCACAAAATATGTGACGAGAAGGACTCATTACTTTTATGTAAATAGGTAGGTCGTTAGCAAGCATTCAGTCCGGACTATGTATGGCCCAGCAGCGCATGTAGCCAGAGACAATATGTGAATAATGTATTTCAATTATATTACATATTTCTTAAAAGTGTTCTTAAATAAATTTCAGTGTTGATTTGGGTTTCCATAAATTAAAAGGTATTCGGTTGGTATTCCATTATCTTTAAAGTTTAGGAACCCCTGGTCTAGAGGAACATTATATGACTATTGAGTTTATCCTAATTAAACATACTCTTCAAGGTATAAGCACAGTTGTACTTAAACTTTTTATTTTATACTTTACATTTGAAGGACAATGTTAATAACTATTTTTGTCCACAAAATATGTTCTAAATTTGTCTAGCGCCTTATATCTATGAGAAATCTTGTTTTTCTCTGTCTTGGGTAACTCTGCATAGGTTTGATTATATCCATCTGGTTGGAAGATGCAATCCCATCCAAAGTCTCTTGTACCTCTTGGCGACACAATCTTTCCTTTAGTTCTACCTTGAAATAATATAACATCAAGATTATCACAGTGGCCAGCACAAAATGCAAATGTGCACACTGCTTCTGCAGATTTATCCTCCCATCCAGCCAGTAGCCGCGTGATGCCTTCAGGCTTAATTTTATCAAGGAACCACTTTATATACGGTCCCGGCAGTCCGTGTAACGCGGTAAAACATAACGCCGTATCCTCAACTAATACAGGTCTCTTCAATCTTCTCGCAGCTTCTTGACATTTCTTTATAGACACTTCGTCAATCTCACCTTGTAATTCGGGCAAATCTAATTTGTAGTTTATTATTTCTAAGGGGAAATTATTGCCTAAAATAGCTCTAAGCTCTTCTAACTTCTTCGCATTTCCAGTTACAAAGGTTAGGGTTTTAAGAGACATAATTTTTGTTGTCCTTATGAATAACATAGGTCCATATAGGCTAGGTTAGCCTTCAGGTGTACGACCAAACCGGCAGACTGCCGGAGTAAAAGAGATAGACTGTCTGCTCCTCCGCTAGGAGTAATATTATTCTGAGGTCTGCTCTCAAAGCGGCCCATCGGCCGGTAACTAGGGATGCGACTTTCCCCAAAAACTAGTCTAATCAATTCGAATCTTTGTACAATCGACTTATAGAGAAATGTAAGTTTAGAATCATTTTTTTGAGATTATATCCGTATATGAAATACAACGTAATAAAATAGTAGTTATAATAACTTCCTTCATTTTAATAGAGTCATAAAAGTTTTTATAATTGGACAAAAATGGGAGGACAGTATAAATTTAACAATTGTATATTTGATTGTAATTATACATTTGAACAATATATTATAGCTTATTAAATAGTGTACCAAATAAACCTTGTTTTATTTAATTGTTGGTGAGGTCATAAGCCACCTAGTGGTAGTTTATATATTAGATAGCTATTATTATAATGCAAACTTTAGAAATAACTAGCTGTGCCCGCGACTTCGTCCACGTGGAACCCGATGTACAAAAGAATGATTAATAAAGTAATCTGAACGTATTTAGTCCATTTGCTTGTCTATTTTTCTCTCATACTTATGTCGCGGCGCCATTAAAATTACAATAACTTTTGATAGAGTAGACTGATTTTAATAAAACAAAAATTAAGTTACTCCCGACGATATGCTTTACGAGGTTCGTATATGTGGTTTTATTGTGAACGCAATACTTCAGAAGTGATGCGTGTTCATACAAACAGACAGACGTTACTAAAAATGATTGAAATGTATTTTATTACGTATTCCTAGAGACCTGCAATATTATTTTTCACGAGAATCGAAAAAGTACACTTTAGATTTACATTCTTATTATATGTATAGAAGATTTTATTTGTTATAATTTTATTGACAAATTTTTTTATAATTATAACGTATTTAAAAAAAGATAAAGTACCGATTTTATAAGAATACATATTTTAAGAAAGCGTCTCCTATAAGCTAACTTGCGTTGTACATAGAAATCTCATTTTAAAATTTGTAAAGTAAATATTAACGTCTCAACCAATTTAGATTACTAAATATGATTAAAAAATATTTTTATAATTATGGAAACAGGTATCGCTCGTGCATAAAAAAATCGAGGCAGTCATATTGGCTGTCCAAGGAAGCGAAAATTTATAACAGTGAAATAACTGTGTTTTCTTTTGAATTTTAAATGAATTATTTCAAAATCATAATTTGTATATCTAAATTATTATTATTAATCTGGTATTCACATCTACTCACTAACCGCAACAGTGCAATACGCTCGGTCACATTTTACTAGCATATTATGACGCGAAATCATATTTTTATCTCCTGCCAAAAATACCGCTCAACGCGCCTGAAAAAGTTCTTACTACAATTAGCATTTCGCATATAAGGTGCTAAATAAAAATAGCAATAAATCTCATCTTTACGGCGACCTGTCGTGTTTATGATTAATTTTAAGTGAAAATCTGTTCCATTTAAATAACTTTAACGAACTTTAAATACTTTCTTGTCTTAGTCTTTATGTAAATAGGAAAAATCTGATTACGATTTTATGATCTGGAATGAATTGATTCGAAGTTTTTTTAAATCGATTAAAATAGTTTAGTTTATCTCATAAACGAAATATATTGATGAATGGATCACTATTCGCATCCCTATTCGAGAAGCGACGCCATTCCGAAGCTTCTTTGGTTTCGTAGACACTAGGTTTTTGTTTGTTTTTATAAAATTTTATTTTGTGGTTTCTTTTCTTCGTAATGGTAAGTCTATTTTACTGTTCTTTCGAATATATCTTTTATAACATACGTATATGTATGTTTCTCTTTCTAGTTGTGTAATTGCTTGTTATGTCTTTGGAGTTATAAAAACAATAAAATATAATGTTTCTCTATTCAAAATATTGCGAACCCATAATTTGTAATATTACTTGTACAATAAATAGTTTATATAACGGTAATGTAAATATTTATAAAATCTGTGTAGAAACATTTGTTTACATTTCGAATACTTTGATTTACATGTGTTATTTATACGAAAGGTTTGTTGAGGTTACTGTCGATAAAAAGATCGATGTTTTTTGTTCAATTATCATTGCTACGGTATATCGTCATATTATTATAGGATTCAATGAAAAGTATCATTTTCGAAACTTGCTGTTGTAAATTGTATTGCGTTGTAAGATAAAATTGATATTCATGTTTTTATAGGTAACTATGGGTCATCGGCTCCCAGTCCGTCCGAGTTTTTAACCA
>AP028427.1:2989982-3108844 GCA_036509395.1 Antheraea yamamai
ATGAGAGCGACATAAGCCTCGAAGATTGGTACGAACGCATAGATGAGGAGATGGTTAGTGTGTCACACGCATATCGTACTCATATACAATTTCGATGTTTTTATACAACTATCACCTTCGTCCTATTTCGTCATATATTTTATAGGATGCATTTACACTATAGTCCTAAAGATTATTATTGCTGTAAATTGAATTGTGGTAAAAGATAACATCAATATTTATGTTTATAGGAAACATCAGGTATGGTTGGTACAGGTGGGAGCAAGATGAGCCAGCAAGGCATTGAAAATATTGTAAATTGGGTTAGTATAGTACTGCATAGTAAAGTATATTCAAACATAGGTTTTCATACATATGCTCAAGTACTATGTATCTTGTTGTAGAATTTCGATGAGGTCTGGCCCATATATGGAAGAGATGATCAGGGTAACAATATCTGTTTGTGAGTATTTTTCTATGCATATAATATGAAGTGAAAATAATGAAGTGTTTGTATGTAATACAAAAACTTTAATGATTAGTGTTTGTATCTAATACAAAAACTTTAATGATTGAATATGAAATATATACTCACTAGTGATATAAAAATGTTTTTTAAAATTTTTGTAAGTCTGTTTGTTCCGGGTAATCTAATTCTTTAATACAATTTAAAAAAACGCGTGTTAGTACTAGTCGAAAAATAACACTTATTATGTTATAGAACTGGAAGGACATCACCTACCCACGCCCAGGCTACAAATACGCAGGACGAGCGTACCTTGTAAGAATTGTTATTTCTATTATGGATTCACTTCACTTTAATAAAAGTTTTACACTTTATAAATGTAATAATAATAATGCGTATTTATATAATAAAAAGACTATACTAATTATATTATATATATAATAATTATATGAATAATATTCGTAATTTTCATTTTCAGGTTTATATTTTGCCAAGGGCCTGAGCAAGGTGGTGTTACTGAGGGGGCAGCTTTTTCCATTGTTCCTGAGTGGGCAGCTTCTTCCATTGTTTCTGAGGGGGCAGCTTCTTCCTCAGCAAACAGGAGGAGAGGTGGGCGAAGGTATGATAGAGTTACAGTGATATGTCCGACCGATGAAGACGTTACGCCTGAGTTAAAGCAAGCTCCGATTGCCTTCAGAAGACAAAGAGACAGACGTGCCCAGGGATCGAGGGAAAGGCGTGCCCGATCGTCGAGAGACAGGCGTAACGTCAGAGTGAGGGAAAATGTGAGTGAGAATGAATCTGTTGCTGGCGAAATCTCATTATTAGCAGATGAGTTGTTTGGCAGTGATAACTCTGCTTTAGAGTTCGAGTGGTTGCCGATGGAATCTTTTCCTCACAGGCAAGAGACCTTTCAGCCGGCAACCGCTCCTGGTCCCCCCCAACCTACTACATCTGCTTATGATGCCTTCAGGCAGTTTTGGGATGACGAAATTCTCAATCATATCGTTTTGGAAACAAATCGATATGCTTGTGAATTAAAATCGACATCTACCAGATATGCGAACGAACGAATGGCGTACACCAACGTACACGAAGTTCTTACCCTCTTCCCATTTTGGATGATGCTCGGAATCATTCAAATGCCAACAATCAATTCTTGCTTTTCTAATAATTATTTGATCAAAACCGATTTTTTCAGGACGCTTTTTACAAAGTATCGTTATTGGCTCTTGAATGGCGCCCTCCATTTTGTTAATAATGCCACGCGTAATGAGAACTCCTCAAAATTGTTTCCTCTCGGTCCTATTTTAGATCATTTGAACAGTAAATTTTCAGGGTGTTACACTCTACACCGAGACGTAACAATTGACGAGTTCCTGACACTATGGAAGGGTAACTTGTCTTTTAAGCAATATATTAAAACAAAGTCCGCGCGTTTTGGAATTGTGCGAATCGTCTTCTGGTTACCTGTGGGCGTTCGTGCCATACTTAGGTAAAGATTCCCCGCGGGTTTTGTCTAGTATAGTGCCTAAAACCACTGAAGTTGTTGTAGGACTCATCAGACCCGTGCTTAACCAAGGTTATAGAGTGTTTATGGACAACTGGTTCAATTCACCCCTATTAGCTCGATATTTAAAAAGCAATCACACAGATTGTGTGGGTACCTTGAGAGTTAATAGGCAACACGTACCACCCATAGTTAAACTACAAAAGTTATAACCCGGCCAATGCATTGCTCGCCATTGTGGTGACGCAGTCGTAATGGCATTCCACGACGAAAAAACCGTTTATACCATTTCAACCCACCATGGTACGGAAGACATCGAGGTCCAGGGTAGACCAGGGAGGCTAGCACAGTACAAACCAGTCGTTATAGATGACTATAACAAGTATATGGGTGGTGTGGATAGAAAGGACCAGATGTTGGAGCCATATTTAGTAGAAAGAAAAAGATGTAAGAAATGGTACATAAAAATTTTCAAGAGATTACTAAATGCCTCTATACTGAATAGCCGTATTATAGTTGGAAAATCTGCAGGCAGCCAACCACAACAGTTAGCTTTCCGTTTGAAACTAATTGATAAAATTGTAAAGAGGCATAAAGTGCACGTGCCGGTACCACGGCAGATCTCTAACATAAATGCTTCTTTGCGTCCGGACCATCAGTTCACGAATACGCATTTTATTATGCGTCTTCCTAAACCCGGTGAAACGGCAAGAAGCAGTCGTTCCTTGAAGAGCCAGCAACAATGTCAATGGTGTAGGGAGCGATGGGGACGATACAAAAAATCTATTTATATGTGTGATCGTTGCGAAGTGCCTCTTTGTTTGGGAGAGTGCTTTAAAAACTATCACGATAGGGGTATGGTAAGCAGATTGTATGATCAAAATAATTAACTACTACTGAACTAATTTTCTGTAGATGAGTCATACAAAACTTTTACTTACTTTTTCATGGTGTCTTTTGCTTAGCGTAAAATATACCTGCGTAGTTTTGCTTTGCGTAGTAGTATTGTACGTTGGTGGAACGTGTTTGAACATGCTTGTATGTATGCGAACATGAATGTAAAGTATAAATGTAACCCTTCGTCCACCACAACCAATAGTGACATACTGAAGTGAATTTTATTCTGCGCATTTGTATTGCTTTTCCGCCGTGAACAAGCAGTTATTAGTAATACATTACAGACGATACTTAATCGTTTAAAACTTCGTGTTTAATTTGATCATGTTATATGTTTTGAATATATTATTAGTGTTCATGATTCTATTTGAAAAAAAAATCACATCAGTGCGTGTAAGATTTATAAGTATGTATTTTTAAATATATTTAAAAGACCTTTATATGTCTTATTAAAATATATGTCGGTTTGTGTACTCCTCAAATAAATATTAAGTGAATAAAGTTTATGTGTATTTGCAGATATACATTAATAGCACGTACGTGATAATTAAACGTACTTAAAATAATTATATTGTCACTGTACACATGGATAAGGTACGTTAATTTGTTGGAGACGTTTATGTTGTTGTAGCAATAGTATTTATTCATGTAGCTTCAATTTATGTAACAACAGATTTTTTATAAGCGGTACTTGAATTATCTTATGAAAATAATTGTACTATTTTCTTGTAAAATTACCTAACAATATTGTAGATAAATAACACGTACTTAAAATAATTATGCTGTCACTGTACACATGGATAAGGTACGTTAATTTGTTGGAGACGTTTATGTTGTTGTAGCAATAGTATTCATGTAGGTTCAATTTATGTAACAATAGACTTTTTATAAGCGGTACTTAAATTATCTTATGAAAATAATTGTACTATTTTCTTGTAAAATTACCTAATAATATTGTTGTTAAATAAATAGCACGTAATTAAATGTACTTAAAATAATTATGCAAATAAAACCAAAAATAAAGGCTATTTAGAATTTTTGAGTATTATTTATTATTAAAAATCATTGTTCTTTTGTCCTATTTTCTATTTTCAAAAAGTTTAATTATGCCATACATTATAAATAATTGGGAGTGTCGCGCTGCGTCACGTCGTCGTGTCTCGGGAACGAAAATATGTTTACCTGCACACGAGAAAGATAACAATTTTATTACTTCGTTGCACTAGAGATAACCTTAAAAAAAAGTGAAACTAAACAATAATAGTCGAGGCAGCCATAACGCCTGCCGAAGGAGGTGAAAACTTATAACAATGGCATAACCGTTTTCTTTTGAATTTTAAATGAAATATAGTACGAATTATTTAAAAATCATAATTTGTATATTGCAATTACTTAATACTAATGATAGCACTAGTCTGGTTTTCACATCTATGGGCACTCCGAATAATTATTATATACATTTTATAAATATATGATAGGCTGCAAAATTTCAATACATAATATAAATATTAGATGTACACAGGCCAACATACTATGCGTCGCTAGTCTGACGTAACCCTTTTTTTTCTCCTACCTACCACGAGAGTACGTAGACGTGTTTGCATTGGTCGTCAAATTTATTTACTAAATCTTTGAGCTCTCGTATATTGTGCACGTTAGTTTCACATCTAGTAGGTTACATTAGTAACAACTTTATCCTATCAGTGTTAGATCTACACAGGCCAACATACTATGCGTCGCTAGTCTGACATAACCCTTTTTTTCTCCTACCTACCACGAGAGTACGTAGACGTGTTTGCATCGGTCGTCAAATTTATTTACTAAATCTTTGAGCTCTCGTATATTGTGCACGTTAGTTTCACATCTAGTAGGTTACATTAGTAACAACTTTATCATATCAGTGTTAACAGAATCAAACTCTTTTGTAACCAGTTTTGTGAAATAAATAAAAAATAAAAAAATAACCCGCGCAAGAGCAATACGCTTTACTAGCATATTATGACACGAAATTATAAGTTTATCTCGTATCAAAAATACCTCTCAACACGTCTAAAACAGTTTTTACTGCAAAATGTAAAGACTGATTCTATAAACTTACGTGACATGATAATACCTTCTTTTACAAACACTGTACTTAATGAACGTCGTACAAACGGCGTCAAGTGTCACTATGAGAATTAGCGAAAAAGGCTGCTCACTGAATTTGGCCCCACTCTTTTTGATTTTTGGATTTTTTTTATTTTTAATTATTTGTTCGTTAATGTTCTAATGTAAAAATTGTTTGTTTGTTTGTCAGTTAGGTTAGGTTAGACTCGCGAAAAAGGATAACGCGAGCCGGCCGCGGTAGCGGTCGGCGAGCGCGTTGTCTTGCATACGAAAGTATCCACTTATTATTAATTTTAAGTGTTGGTTAGGTTAGGTTAGACTTGCGAAAAAGGATAACGCGAGCCGGCCGAGGTGCAATGAGTACAAAATAGGAAAAGACGAACAAACAATTTTTACATTCGAACATTAACGAACAAATAATTAAAAATAAAAAAAATGCAAAAATCAAAAAGAGTAGGGCCAAATTCAGTGAGCCGAAAAAGGCCACGACGATTCGTTCGCTTGAACCTGAGGGAGAGAGCTATACATCTCGATCTTTCTTCTACATTTACAGTAGGGGTGTGCGTTTTGGTTGGTATATAGTATTTTATCGAGTACAACATTATAATAATAAGTCAATGTAATAATACTTTTGTCACATTTTACGTTACTTCTTCACCCCTTTACGTTACATGCTTGAAACGTTATTTTTATGTAACTTTTTGGAGTAATGGACTAATCGAGTAAGAACCATAACATACTGTTTTTATTCTACCGTTTTACATCTTTTACAGAATTACAACTGTCGAAATTAAGGTTTTGACAAAATAATAATAGGGAAAATGAAAAGGCAAAACATTATTTATAGAATAATTTATTTATAAAAAAGTATTCTTCATAATATGTTTATTTTACTCACATTCGACATATGACTTTCTTTGATAATATCATAAATAAAGATGACACATGACAGCAAAGAGTACTATCCATAGACTATAAGTCGTACAAGTAGTACTATCCGTAAAAAGGACTTGACAGCATATTCCTATAATACTTTTTTTTTAACCTTATTTTTGTTAACCAATCTTTTAGATTATTACTGCCATTGTCGAGTAGTTAAAAGTTCTTCTATTCCATTTTTGGCAACTAGTGAGTATCGATATTACAAGCATTACAATATATCGATATTACAAGTTTCTTGATATAATTTCAATGAATTAACAAGATGGTGGCCATCTAGTTAGAATTTTCCATGGAGTTTTTGTGGCATCTCAGAATTCATGGTCCGTGGTATTATTTTCCATTCACTTCACTTATGCACAATAAACAAACTATATTACATAAAACATCATCAATTTTACACAATATGGAGTCAAGTAACACAAGATTATGAATAAAAAATAAAATCCACTATATGACATACCAAAATCCCGCCAAAAACCTCCTGTAAATCATTGTTAAGCTGATTTACAATTGTTTTTTCTAATAAAACTGACGTATATATCGATTTTTTTTTTGATACATCGAACACCGATATTGTTATTTTTATAAATATCGATAAATCAAAAAAATCAATATTTATTTTAAATATCAACAGCCCAAGTGTGAGACGCGAGTGATTCCGCGTTTTATAAAACTAATTTTTACATGACTTTTGTCAAATTCGAGTAAAGAGCTATCTTACTATTTTGTTACAATAAATTATAATAAAAAGCATATAAAAATTTAGGATTTATTAATTTAAAAATACGTCAACGTTCTTGTAAATCCGTATAATTTTATAAGCTTCTTTCTTTCATTTCATACTTGGTCACTGATTAGTGTAATATTGTATTATCGGCTAAAATAAAGGATAAAAAATGGGTATAGTAATATTTGGTTTAAATAATTAATAACCACATAAAAAAATTATACTTATTATAATAATATCTACAAAATATTCAAATTTGATTTCGTGTTTCCTATGTTATTTTCATATACTATAAAGCATACTGTTTATCACAGACATATAGACAATGGCAAATATTTCTGCGACGTCATTTAAAAAACGCAATAACTTTTTTATAATGACTGTCAAATTTTAGTTTGTTGAGCGGTGACTACTTGGCTTTTGTATAACGTTATATTTATAAATAAGTAATTACTTGCCTTCTTGGAATTACATTACGTACTGTACTTCGTAATAAATAAAAAAAATTAAATATGCCTAGTCAAGATGTGGTAACCACGAAAGTGGTTGTTCATCCCCTCGTATTGTTGAGCGTTGTGGATCATTTCAATCGTATGGGGAAGATTGGTAACCAAAAGCGCGTTGTCGGCGTTCTTCTAGGCTGTTGGAGGGCTAAAGGTGTACTGGACGTATCAAACAGTTTTGCAGGTTAGTCACCTTTCACAATTGTCCAGAGTTTTTCTAACGAAAGAGTCTATGCTATGACTCTAAGGATCTTCATGGTTCAGAACTCAGCCATTTTACTAACGTTATATTTTATGTGCCGTTATATTAAATGTAATAGTCATCGTTTATATAGCTCTACTCCTTATACAATATCCCATCCTGTCATGCATACAAATAATTATGAAAGAAAATTTAATAAAGATATTAAAATGATGATGTTATAGTTTTATACCACATATACCTTTATATTGTTATCAATTATGCATAAATATGACTAAATATAAACCAACTGTGAACAAAAGTATACGTCAGTCTTTACATTAATTAATAATTATAGGTGGTAGAGCCACGCTGGATCTATCACTGATTTCAGCATGAATGGGTCGGCTCGCCCGGGGTAATACCACCCACTCACAGAAAACCAATGTGAAGTAACAGTGTTTGCATTGTTGTGTTTGCTTTGGTCAGTGAGAGCGCCGGAGGACTACCTCCACTCCCCTTCCCTCTTCCCTCCTGCCCTCTCCTCCCAAGCACAGGATGGCAACGCACTTGTGACTCCTCTGGTGTTGCAAGTGTCTATGGGCGGTGGTGATCGCATAACATCAGGTGACCCACCTGTTCGCTTGTTACATTCCGAAATGAGCCAAATCTGATTTTAGCCATTCATAAGTTTAAAGTTTTTTTAATAGTTCTTCATATTTCGAACATGTAGAATATGAATATCATAAAATGAAACTAAAAAAATTATGAACAGCAAAATTTGGATTTCATTCACTGTGAATAAAGACTGACAATCTTTAAAAAACGTAATATCTCATGAACGATTTAAATTGGATATGGCTCATTTTGAAATGTTACAAATGATATATATATATATATATATATTCTCATAATTTAGTGATTTTCAGCGAAATACTAGGTAATAAAAATTGCTACAATATATGAAAAAGAGTTTCTCAATTTCAGTTCCGTTTGATGAGGATGATAAGGACAAGTCCGTGTGGTTCTTGGACCATGATTATTTAGAGAACATGTATGGAATGTTCAAGAAAGTAAATGCTCGTGAAAAAGTTGTTGGCTGGTATCACACTGGTCCTAAACTACACCAGAATGATGTCTCTATAAACGAGTTAATAAGGCGTTACTGCCCTAACTCTGTACTTGTGATCATTGATGCTAAGCCTAAGGATCTCGGCCTACCCACTGAAGCGTATAGAGCTGTGGAAGAGGTACACGATGATGGTACTCCTACATCGCGGACATTTGAACATGTCCCAAGTGAGATTGGAGCAGAAGAAGCAGAGGAAGTTGGTGTAGAACATCTTCTCAGAGATGTTAAAGACACCACTGTTGGTAGTCTGTCCCAACGTATTACGAACCAATTACTAGGACTAAAAGGGCTTCACTCTCAGTTGAGTGAAATCAGAGATTACCTTATTCAAGTCGGTCAAGGGTCTTTGCCCATGAACCATCAGATAATATATCAGTTGCAGGATATCTTTAACTTGTTGCCTGATATAGCAAATGACAACTTTATTGATAATTTATATATCAAAACAAATGATCAGTCTCTCGTAGTGTATTTGTCAGCTTTGGTAAGATCAATAATTGCTTTACATAATCTTATTAACAATAAAATTACAAACAGAGATGCAGAGGAAGGTAAAAAAGAGGATAAGGATAAAAAAGAAAAGAAAGATGACAAGGATGACAAGAAAACAGAAGACAAGGTGAAAGGAGAAAAGAAGGAAAAAGAAGAGAAAAAGAAATAATTTTAATTGTTAATTTAAGCTGTGTGTAATATGTTATTTAAAAAATAAAGTATAAATTGTACTTTTACATTTTAACTTTTTTCTTTTTGGGAATATGGGAGTGAGAGGTGTATCACCTAAATATCAATAAAAACCTTCTAAATAATTTTGGCCTGTTAAGAGCAATTATAAATTCCTTTTTGGAGACAATCCCTTAAGTTGCCTTTGTAGGTTCTTGCCGGATTTGGCAAAGCGGGGAGATGAGGGTTGACACTGAAAATAAACTTGGACTGTAAGCCTTAAACATTGATCCACACTAGATAAGGGTAACTCAGCGAAAATCCCTGCGCTAACTCAGTGACTCAGGCGCAGTTAACTGCGCCGGCTCATTGCGCCATAATGCAACAAAATGAAAACATGCCGAGGGAGTAACTAAATGCGCGCCATCTGCAGGCCGCGCTCACAGGTACTTAGCATAAACAGCGCTAAACTACGTTGGCTCATTGTTCACTTATCGAGTGAGTGAAAACATGAATATCAGGCATGACTGTTGACTTGGGCACTTGACTATGTTCATTGAGGTATTGTGTGTGTTATGTATGTTTATGTGAAAATGGCATGTCCAAAAATGATATATTTTAAAGAATTTTTATCTTTGTTACTTCACTGTACTTTAGAAAACATAATAACAATACGTTTGTACACTAAAACAAACTTAACAAATTAAAATAAATCAACTAATTTTTTTTTCTTGAACTGACTACGCTATTGCCCTGGTAAGGTTTTAACAGCTTCACAGTAATTTCAAATATATATAGTCCACACAGAATCAACTATAGTTCATTCGTTTTGATTTTCAAACGTAAACGTATTCCGTCATTTGTTTTACACAGCTGTCAACTCAGTCATTTGTTAAAATAAAACCTTATGCCCAGTAATTAAAGAGAAATCTAGGAAGTAAACATTACCTAGGTATAACTCCATTTACATTTCACAGGGTCGCAGTTTATAAAAATGATATTCGAATTTCCCGGTCCTGCGCTATGCGCCAACTCATTTTGAAGAAGTGAGTTAACACATGCAGCGCAATGAACTGAGTTGGCGCAGCGCAGTGTTACGCATCTCTAATCCACACTTCTCACCCTGCAATATGATGTATCTAGTTAATATGACATTCACTCATATGGTGAATCCATGGAAGTTTGTCTCTTGTTGATACATTGTTTTCTATGTACTTTTTGTATAAGTAATTAAGTAATCTTTTTATTAGTGCACATTATGGTGCCACATTCATAATTGTATTTTCTTATTTTACAGATGCTGGCTTGGGTTCTATTCTATGTTTCAGACCCAACTGTTTGTAATGTCATTTAACAGCAATAATCCAACTTATGGATATTGCTATTATAATTTATAAGTGGTACCTTTTGATTGTAAAAATAAAAATCAGCTTTTATCATATGAATCGTAGTCAAACGTGTTTACCAAATTTACGAAATAAGGATTTTATAAATTACCAGAATGTTGCTAGAATAGCTACAGAGTACTAGAGGTGGGAAGCTGCCTGCTGTTGATAGAATATGCTAAGAGAGAAACAGCACAGAGTATTAGTAAATATCTTTTCTATACAGTAATTATTGTGAATCATGTAAATAAATGATGTAACGTGAAACAATGGGACTATAGTCACATCCCGTGCAATCTTGCTAGATGGGCAGGACGCGGCAAGTAAGACGACTAACGTCGTCTACTGGGGTGCTAGGGTAAGAACTCAGACCATTGGCAGTTTAAATGGGCACATGCACAGGCTCATGTGGTTGAGGCGCACTGGGCCGATGCGACGCCCACAGTCCTTCATGTGGGTGGGGGAGACTAACACCCACTTCCCTTTAAGGGGTCTACCATCTTTACCCCTCAGACTGTAGTTGGGGCTTCTCGGAGAGCCTAACACCTGTCGGGGGAGCAAACGCAGTGTCAGTCGGTAGTCTGCTCCCCCGGCCAAAAGGTGTAAGAAGGCACCATGGGGTTTTAATCCGTGCGAATAGGACATAACCCATAAAAAGGGGTAAGACCACATATCACCTTATATGCGGTAACGACCACAGAGTACCTTATATAAAGTACCGACACTAACAGCGGTACCAAGAGTATAATAAGTATTACGTGGAAGGTTGTGTGTAAGTACAGCTTGTATACCCATTGTTCATGTTAATTATAAGTTCTCTGTCACATTTTCTTCTATACCCCCAAACGCTTACCATTTGGAAACTTATATCTAAGCTTTTTTCCCCCTTTGTCCCCCTTTTTTTTTTTTTTTTTAATTTTTTTTTTTTTTTTTATTTTTTCTTTGTATACCCACATTTTTAATTTATATGGAAAACAATTTCAATTGCTCTATAAGTGTTAATATTAACGGACATTAAGATGGTAATTTTACAATATATAATAGTTAATAGTGGATATTTTTATATAAGGTTTATAACCTAAAAATATAAATAATGAATTTGTGAAAATAATATTCCGTAATTGTATTTGTTTTAAATTTTTAAAGAAGGCATTATTTTTCAGTGGATAACGTGGTTGCTGAAATATTTTAAAAGTTTGTAGGTAGTTAAAATTTTTAAAGAAATAAACAGCTGATTCAGTATCCATTTACAACTGTCGCAGTATTGTCGTAAAATTTTGGCGCGTTATTTCAAATGTTACGCTCTAATTATTGCAGTGCCATGTTATTTTTATACATTTTCGAGAATTCTTATTATTCACAAAGATATTCCTCGTTATATTATATAACGTATATCCTCCTTGGTTCGTTTGGATTAACTTACCGACTTTTAAACTATGGTGGTTGGTAGTTTTGGCGGGATTTTGGAATGTCATGTAGTTGTTTTATATTTTACTAGAGGGCCAGGCGGAAGTTATCCCGCTTTGATAAAAAACCTTGACAAATTATATACTTAAACCTTACTCATGAATCACTTTATCTACTGTTGAACTGCATGAAAATCTGATTCTGAGTATATCGCGAACAGACAGAAGTGGCAGAGGCCTTTGTTTTATAATATGTAGTGATACATATAATAATCTTGTGTCATTTGGCTCTTTATTTTGTAATATTGGTGGTGTTTTACGTAATATAGTTTGGTTATTGTGCACAAGTGAGGTGGATGAGAAATACTACGACGGAGCATAGATTTGTCTTGCCATAAAAACTCCTTGGAAAGTTCAAACAAGACGGCCACCATGTTTTTATTTCATTGAAACGTTCGCAAGAAACTTGAAATATTTTTTACACATACATTACCTACTCGACAATGGCAATAATAATCTACAAGATTGGTTGCCAAAGTAAAACTAAAAAAAAACTATGGCGGTCAAATGTTCGAAACAACTATGCTGTTATAATTGGTTAATTTGGTATTTTTCTTTTACTTATAACGCTATCGGCTAACGGTTAAGGACAATATTATGAGGAAACGTTCTAGTGTTAACTATGTTGGTAATTCCATGTTCACTGTACATTCTCCAACGAATAATTCAAGACATAATTATAATTCACCGGATATGAAAACTAATGAGTACCTATAATTACATATTTATATTTGATATAATATTTTTAACACATTTAAGGATTTAAACATATGAATCATTGCTTAGACATTACAATAACCGACGTTTGCATTGATAATAAATACTTATAGGTATACCAATGAGCTATCTTCGAATATTTATGATATGTTCTACTATCTGATAACACAATCTGATATTTCGATATACTTTCAACAGTCATAGTTGAGGAGTTAAGCAGTTCTTATGGATTTGAAAAAATATAGTGTAATTTTGGTGAGGTGAATCTCCGAAAATCTAAAATGGCCGACCGAATACGACTGGCGGTAAGTTTTATATTCATTGATTGAATAAGATTGATTTCCTTTGAATTATCTAACAGTAGATCTAACGTTAAAAATATCTTATGATGTAATAATAACACTCTATATTTATATGATCTTACTTATGTTTTACGCAACATTAGGGTATTGCGAAAATTATCATATCGAGCATTTAAACACATGTTCTCATAGTAGGTACAGGCCTCGCCAAACTTCTTGACCGTTCTGAAATAGTTGCACAGGACACAAATTTACACGGAAGAAAGCTTTATTCTTTATTCCGTGCACATTTAGGTAAAGATGCGTGTTATATTATATTTACAACATCGAGACAATTTAAATAAATAAATGTCAATTCCAAAACCTTTTTCCACTTTTTGACTATATTACACGTTAGCCCGCACTTATTTCTATATTCAGAGTTGCCAAAACGATTGACGGGGATTGTACCTACAAAATTCCGTAGATGTCAGAATAGGTATCAATCGTTACAATGTTCTTACGTCAGAAAAACTAAATTAATTATTGCGATATCTCATACGCTTTTGAAAGTGTAGGTGGGCATGTTTATTGTTTTTAGAAACATGTAAAATCTTGCCTATGATAAACTTCAATGTGTATCAAAATATCATAAAATAAATGATTACATATAATGTCATACTATGAAATTATATATATAATAATTATATTCAGTAAATGCTTGGAAATGCTAATGGTCCATTGATATAATTCTCGGATACGTTATCAAATTACTGTAAGCCGGGAATTTGTAGCGTATAAAATGGTGATAATACCATATTTGGATAGGGGTTTTTTAGCAACTTCGAGTTAGAATGTTTTGATAGATACCCATTGCGTCAGTGTGTTCCAGTAACTGTACTAGAGAGTCAAGTCTCTATTTCGTGTTCAATAACGTACTATTTTGGGTTATGTCACAACTAATTAAAAAGTAGATGGAGATTAAACGCTGTCTGTTTGTTTGTGTATAAACAAAATTGAAGCATAGTGAAATGCCTTTATCAGTAAGGGACAATCTACGAAATGGCTGAACCAAATTTGACGGGACTTTTATCAGTAAGTAGAGGACTTTGACAGTGTTATATATTCTACACATCATTACGTTTTTCCATTATGGTTATGCAGTATCTAATAATTAAACTAAATGTAAAACTAAACTATATAAAATACCTGAGTTAAAATCGGTAAATGAATTAAGGAGAAACGCAGCGAGAGAGAGAGAGGTGAGTAGTGGTAATAATAAAATTACAATAAAAAAAAATAGTCAATTTAAATACTTACGTAAGTACAAAGCTTTTGGCAATAGATCGGACAACGAATTTTATAAAATACTGCGTGCAAGGGTAAAAAATCTTGAGAGATCGTGTTATGATAATTACATACATACTGTTGAAGCCTCCATTAAACCTAATCACAATTACTTTTGGTCCTATTTGAAATCTAAGAAAAATTTGAATTCTATGCCCAGTTGCATGCCCCTTGCCGACAAAACATTCACTTGTGGTATCGATATTTGTGATGCCTTTTCCTATTTATTCCGTTCTAATTTTCTCAATGCTGCAGTTAATACAACAATCATTTCTACATCATCCCAACCTATATGGGATATTTCTAAAGTGTATGTCGATGTTTCTGAAGTAAAGAAACTACTTCACGGTGTTGACCCATCGAAATCTGACTGTCCAGATTACTTAACTGGAATTATTTTATTGAAATTTGCTGATACCATAACGGTATCCATTAGTACTTTATTCAGTAAATCTCTCCGTGCAGGTATAATGCCAGATTTATGGATAAAGGCCTTTATTACACCAGTTTACAAGAAAGGGGCTAAGATAGATATACCCAATTACCATCCAATCTCAAAGCCCTGCATCATATCTAAGTTTTTTGAAAAAAATAATATAGTCAGGTCTACCCGGCTTTAAAGCAATCTTTCAGCCCTAGCTAGCATGGCTTTCTTAGAGGTCGTTCGACTGTTTCCAACCTTGCACTTTCCAATGACCTTATAACTGAAACGATGCACAAAGGAGCTCAAGCCGACGTAATTTACACCGACTTCAGCAAAGCCTTTGACCATATACGTCATGACATCCTTCTTAAGAAGCTTTATAACATTGGTATCAGTGGCGATTTGTTGAGATTGTTTTCATCTTATATTGATAATCTTACTCAAGCTGAAGTCGTCAACAATTATATCTCAAGTTGGGTTCCTATACCTAGTGGCGTTCCCCAAGGTTCCTTGATTGGTCCTTTTTTGTTCGCAATACTCTTATACGATGCAGACAACTATCTACACTTTTCTAAAGTATTGTGCTTTGCGGACGATATGAAAGTGGTTTCGACAATAGCAGACGCTACGGCACTACAAAAAGACCTATACCGACTACAAAAATACTGTGATGATCATGGTTTCGATCTAAATCCATCGAAATGTAATGGTATGACCTTCACGCGGAAGCGGAATCCGATATACTTTAAATATCTTTTGAAACGTGAATATGTGCAGAGGAGTGATACAGTACGAGACCTTGGAGTGCTACACGATACTAAGCTATTATTCGATCAACAAATTAACTCAATTATGTCGAAAGCTATGAAAGCCCTTGGATTTCTAATGAGATGCTCTCGTGATTTTCATCAAGTGAAATCTCTAAAAATATTATACTGTACCCTTGTTCGCGGTCACTTGGAATACGCCTCTCAAATCTGGAATCCCTTGTACCATACATATATTTCTAGAATTGAAAATATCCAGAAAATGTTTTTACGGTTTCTATGTTATCGTAAGCATGACAGATATGATTCTGAATCGTACGAGAAGCATTGTAAATTGCATCAATTACTATCCCTGCATAAACGAAGTATGGTTGCTGACATTTCTTTCCTTTTAAAAATTGCCCCAAAACAAGGTCGATTGTCTAGATCTCCCTTCAAACATACCTTTAAGGGCTTCGTCTACTGCTCCTCGTCATAACTCGTTGGGGGGCGTCCATAAATTACGTGAGGTGTTTTTTTTAATTTTCTGTCCCTCCCTCCCCCCCTAGTGAGATGTCGTGAGATTTTATTCAACCCCCTCCCCCATCCCCCAATCTCACGTGAGATTTTTCAAAATGTCGATTTCTTACGTAAACGCGTTGGATTGTTATTGTAAAAAGAAAATGAAATTATTTTCTTTCGAACGAATTAGTGAATGATCTTAATCGTATTACGATTACGCTTAATCGTATTACGCATTAAATCTTAAGCATGTACAATCTGGATTAAATGGATCAAAACAGTATTTTTTTTTGTTTCAATCAGAAAAAAAAATGCGTGATATTTGCCGAGACCTCCCCTCTCTCCAACTTAAGATTAGATGAGATTTGACTCGACCCCCTCCCCCCTTAAACATCTCACGTAATTTATGAACGTCCCCTTGATATATGTGCCTCATTCAAGTACCAATTATAGAAATAATAGTTATTTTTTGCGAAGTAGTTGTTATTATAATAAACTTAATAAATAATCTAATTTAGATCTTTTTAACACTCCAATTAATGCAGCAAAACAGGCGGTCATCAAAATATTCTTTGATAAGGTTGCGTAATATGTAACTTTTCACTGTACTTTATTTTTATTATTATAAATTTTTATTCAGCACTTAATATCTTCATGTAATTATTTCATTATCTATTAGTGAATATCTTTTTATTTTATTACTTATTAGCTTTAAGTTGATTATTGTATTTTGAATTATGTATGAAAAGCTGTTGATATTCCTTCGAATAAATAAATAAATAATCAATAACAATTAAATAAATACGTAGTTCTTATGAAACAATATAACTACATATTTCATGATAACGAACCCGTGATTACCGGCTAGTAAATAAATTAATTTCTTAAAATTAAGTTTAATTAAATTCTTAAAATTAATTAAAAAAAGTACTTAATGACGATGATATTGGCTATTTAACTAACGTGAGCTGACACAAATGAGGAGAACCCGGAGAGGGTTGACTTCAAACAGGTCGGTTGTAAAGAGTTAAGTTGATTCTTAGTTCAAAATATAAAAGAAGAAAACATGTTGAAAACACATCTTAAATATCCCAAAATATAACGGTACTTACACATAATACAGTACACATAAGTTAAAAAAAATCATTCCATGTGAAGCTCTCATCTAGACGTGCGCTGCATAAACTCTTAGAGTTACAAGAAGGCAGTGTATGGTGTCATCATGTCACCACCACAAACCACATATAAAGAAGTGGGTGGCTGCTAATAAATAATTTTTGTTAGTGTTTATTAACCAGTTTATTATTATATGTAGGACTTATTGATGGGGTTTAGGTTTTCATTTTTCTGAAGAAATTCGTCTTACCTCGATAATAATGATAACGGTGCTTTCTGCGGCTTACAATTATAATATATTTAGCTACTAGCTGACTTGGCCACACGTTGCTGTGGCTCAGTTATTGAAATTTCTTCAAAATTAAAACATGGCGCCATTTACGAGATGTCTATAACAGTCGGTCTTACAGTTTTCTGCCAACAAACTATTTTTAAGCGCCATCTGTTCGAGACTGATGAAACTTACAATTAATAACAATGAACAACATTGACGATCATTTAATTTGTACTTAAAAAATATTGAGACCATTAATCGAAATATAAATTATCCTATCTCTCAAGATGGACCAAATTATACATAAATGCCAACTTTCATGAAGCTCGGTTGAGTAGTTTCGGAGCTCACCGTGGACAGATATCATGACACTTGATTTTTATATATTTAGATTAGAACACATTCATGTTTGTGATAGAATACGATATGAAGTAAACTAGACGAGAACTAAAAAAATCTCTTCCATTATGTGTTTCAAATTTGTTTTAACATCATGTTGTGTTAATTTTATTGTAGTTTGATTATCAATTTTGTTTATTCCAGGACCTGGTCTGGCTAAAGCCGCAGGGTAACTCAGAATTTGATATCCCGATAGCGGCAAAGCTCCTCAACAGCTCCGGCGACCTGATCCAAGTCAAAGATGACGACGGACAGGTTTTTTCGACGTCCATGCATTCTGTCCTCAAACCGCTACATGCGACATCTGTGTACGGTGTCGAAGATATGATAACACTTGGGGAACTTCAAGAATACACGATACTTCGAAATCTTCACATACGTTATAATCAGCAGTTAATTTACGTAAGTTAATTTCGAATATATTTCCGAATAATTGAATTAATTTATTGATTCATAATTAGAAAAAATGCACATAAAGAAGTCAATTCCAGAAATCACCATCGTTCACATATCGATTCATTCTATAACAGCCTTTTGACACCAAAACTAGCTTGACATGGCGCTTAAACTTACAGTCCGGCAAATCGGTAATACTTTGGGACTTTGTTGTAAAACCTCCCACTATTACCTAAAAAACTGTTACTGGTTTCTGAGTTTGAAACATGGGACGACCAATTTGTGATAGTTTCTAGTATTTAGATCAGGGGTGGCCAACCTGCGGCTCGCGAGCCACATGCGGCTCTTTGAATGATTATATGTGGCTCTAGATGAATGTATCTGAGCACCCTATGCATTTTTGTGCTTTTATATTTCAAAGAATTGTTATCGTTCCGTATGTGTTTCAAAATGTCTTTTAAATTACCGACAATAAATATGAAAGACTAAGTGCAACGTTGTAACAAATTTCATTTTCGTCCAAATAAAGAATGATGTGACTCATCGAAAACTGCGCGAACGAATGAATATAAACGGTGACCTAATAGTCCGTAATCGTCCCTCTTTTATTTATAAGTTTTCAATGAATATCATTTCTGTGAAACAAAATAATACTTTTTTTGCATACTACCTATTAAATACGTATTTAATTGCGGACCGCGAAAAATTTCAAATGTTTAAATATGTTTCGAACTAACAAGGAGCTTGGCCACCCCTGATTTAGATCATGCCGGTGTTTTACAAAATTCAGCTTTTCAAAGTTTTTGCTGACAAAGGAGTTTTTACATTATATTACCAATTATCGACTAACTAAATGATTTTAGTATAGAAAAACTAACTAGTTTTTCTCAAGGCTTCGCTCGCGTCAATATATATCTGATATATTCTTCGAGAAGAGTACATTTGTTCTGGATGGAAGTACGCTATATCCTTTTCTGTACCCAGATCAACGTATATATAACATTTCATAGTGATCGGTGAACAAATGAACATTCGCATTTATAATATGTATTAAATAAGTAATGAAGGCCCATGTAAAGAAGGCTTTTCTTAAAAACTGGTTATTATATCATTGCATGTCATCAACATGCACGATAATGACGTCTGAATATTAACTCTCTCTGTTTATGTATTGCAAGGAATTATCATAACCAAAACTTTGTATTCATATGACCATAAGGGTTGACCTCTAAGTGTTTTTTATGAATCCATCCATCACTAAATGACTTCACGTTATATTTTATTGTTACTAAGTTTTATTTGACATTGTGATATTTGGCTTACTTAAGAGTTTTTTTACGGAAAATGTATTATTGATATTAATTTTACTGCTATTCATTGGTGGTGATAAACTATATTTGGTGTTTCCATTCTGGAGCGTATTTGCCGTTTTTTGCAATATAAAGTTTTACATATATACGGAATCAGAAAAATAGTTGCATCTAATAGTAAAAATAGTCGATTTTTTGGCCCACCCTAATAGATATACGAAAGTAGCTGTATGTCTGACTGTTTATTACCTTGTCAATTCTAATCTTCTGTACCAACCACAACGAAATTTGATATAGAGGTTGCTTTATATGTGCATGGGCACATAAGCTACGTTTTATCGTGAAAATTAATGATCAACTATTTTTTACTGTTACGAAAATACGCTAATTAGGTAATCACTAAGAATAATTTCCAAATAAAATAGCGGGAAAAACGTAGTATTTTAATAAATAAAAAAAAAAGTGGAGGCAGTCATAAGGACTGCCAGCAAAACCATGTTATATTTTGAATTTTTAAATTAATTATAGTGTGAATGATTTCAATGTTATAATTTGTAAACTCTGATATATTATCATTAGTCTGGTATTCACATCTATTGGTACTCCGAACAATGATTGTATACAATTTTATACAGTTTATTAGTTAATAAAACATGTGAGGGGCAGCACAATCTCAATAAAAATATTTATAATTAAACAACCAATCTTTGTTCCCTTTTTGAAAGAAATGCGCGAACGCATGACCGAATGGCAAGAAGGAGGACAAAACATAAATATTAAATGTACACAGCCTGCTATATCGGCTGAGTGCCTTAAGCGCTCGCCTTAGTAGTCCGGTGAAGCTGTTAAGACCCCCCCCATTCCTTTTTTTTATTTGCTAGGTCAATAGCGTAGTCGGAGCCTCCCCGACCCTTTCGAGTCAAATTTATAATTAATTTCAATTACATTTAACATCATTTTTTTTATTTTATATAATTAAAAAAAGTGGCAAATAACTGAGTAGGCTGCTATAGCCTTTAAAAATATAATACGCAAAAACCAAAATAACAAAAATAATACTATTCAATCTCCCCCCCCCAAAATATAAATTCACTCTCATACTATGTCGCTAGTCAAGCCGCGCAAGCGTAATACGGCCGATCACGCTTACTAGCATACCATGTCGCGAAATCATAAGTTTATCTCCTGCCAAAAAAATACCGCTCAACGCGTCTAAAGAAGTTTTCACTTCAAAAATTCGGCATTGTAGTTATTTTGATATTCATGAGTTCAATAATATTTCTAGAGCCTTTTAAAATTGTCTACGACTTTTGGAAACTAAGAATATATCAGATTTTTCATCAATACACGCCCTAGTCTCATTGTAATTGAATAGTATTTCTTAACAAAATGTCCTCGGGATAATTGCATACGCTCACATAAAACGCGATAACGCTTAGATACGAGGGGAATTTAATTTTAAATGACAAGTATTATTTATAGTAATCTGAAAACACTTTATCAACGATATAATCTGTGTAGTTAGAGCTGTTAGTCTCTGATTAGTGATGTCCTTGAATAGTCATTGTTTGTTTTCCTTTATAATCGACGCTTGACTAGAAATAGGTCGCGGGTTCAACCCTACGTGTACTTTTATTTATATTATTGATTTGATTACCATAATACTAATTATTATACTAATTAGAGCGCCGGATAATCCACCTCCCTTCCCCATCCCCCTCCCTCAAATACAGGATGGCAACGCACTTACGACTCTTCTGGTGTTGCAAGTGTCTATGGACGGTATTGATCACTTAACATCAGGTGACCTACCAGTTCGTTTGCGTCCTATTATATAAAAAAATATTTGGTACGAAAACAGAAGTTCGTATAAGATGGTCCTCCCTATCAACCAATAGCACTGATCATTACATATTATAAAACAAAGACCTCTGCCACGTCTGTCTGTCTGTTCGCGATAAACTCAACAACTACCGAATGGATTTTCATGCGGCTTTCACCAGTAGATAAAATGATTAATGAAGAAGGTTTAGTTATATAATTTCTCAAGGTTTTTTAAATTATCAGTCCAGGCCAACGTCAGCCGCTAGTTAATAAATAAGATAAAACAAAGTTTTTTTCTGCCTCTCTGTGTGTTCCCTTAATTCTTTCTAAACTAGGCAACGGATTTTAATACGATTTTAACAATATTTAGAGAGTTCTTTCAGGATCTATATATGCATAATACACGTTTGTTATATTAATAGTAAGTAGTAAAAAGCCGATATATCGTAACCACATACTGTAATTATACAACGTGAATGGTTAAAGAGTTGCAATACTGTCACAGGTTATTATGTAATTGCTTCTCGTTAAAAAATAAATTAAAACAAAAGGTGCCTAAAATTTTAACTAATTATCTAGAGCAAAACAAAACTGATATACACTCAATATTAAGTGATTTACGCAAAAACGAACTGGTGTAATAAATAATAAAGAAAAGCAATGAATCACACCGTGCCGCGCAGTTCCGTCCGCGTCCCGCACCTCGACCCGCGCCCCGCTTCGCTTTGTTCGACCGTGCGGCATCCCGACGATAAGTAGTTACGTAATGATTAACCTTGAAAAGCGGCCCTTCAAATGTTGTTTATTGAAACTAAATGTAATTTTTTTACGTTTAAAAGTATCGCTCCCATACTTTTGAAAGTTTAAGAACAAACTTTAACTAAGGTTTTCTTTGTTGTTTATTAATATTTGTTTTGATAAAATTATTTTATATGTTAAATGTGATCATGAACTACCGAAGGATTGAAGGGTGTTAACCTTTAAACAGTCACCCAGTATACATCTCTCTCCTTTTTATATAAATAAAAAGATAGACGTTCAGACTTTGTGCGCGCATCACTTTAAAACTATTGTATAGACTAATCAATTTTTAGACTTCTTTTCATTTCTTAGAAAATTCTTCCGTGTCCAAAAAAATTATGAATCTAAACCATTCTTGAATCCACCTTAACGCACACAAAAAATCATCTAAATCTGTCCAGTAGTTTAGGCGGAGTTCAATCGCATACACACAGACAAAATAATTATTATACATAAAGAATACAGTTTTAAGAAAATACGAGTTTTATAAGTACTACGCGTTCAGTAATGTGTGTTTTCTTGACCCTGAGAAGTGGGGCAAACGGTGTGGTTCGCATGCGCAGAAGAAGGGAAATAAACCGATAACATTGTTTACAAATTAATTTAATAAGCAAAGTATATCTTTTCTCTCAATTATTTTTTTACTGTTGTGTTGTTAACATAATTCACAACGCAGATGAAGTCGCGGGTATCAGCTAGTGAATAATATAAGACAAATTTGTTTCTCGTGTCTGTTTATGAGTTCCCTTAGTATTTTCTAAACACGAAACAGATTTTAATACGATTCTACCAATATTTAGATGATTCTTCCAGAATGTTTATATATTATATACATTTTTATTATCATCATTACATAGTATAAAACAAAGTCCCCTACCGCGTCTGTCTGTCTGTCTGTTCGCGATAACCTCAAAAACTACGGAACGGATGTACATGCGGTTTCCACCGGTGGATAAAGTGATTCATGAGGAAGGTTTTGGTATGTAATTTCTTAAAGATTTTTTTATAATCAGAGCGGGACAACGTCTGCTAGGCCCGCTAGTATTAATATAAAGTAAAGAAAAGTATATATGTTTTTGGGCACTTACACCGCTGGCTTAAACTTTTTAAGATACATCGAAGTAATGCACCACGGTATTGTATACTTAAAAAAGTTCTAGGGAAAATTTATTAACGGTAAGCCTATCTCCTAAGAGTAATATCATTAACCATTTTTAACTTTTGCATATTTTTAAAAACAATGCAAAGCTGATTTCACCAATGTACTATGGTTTAATACCAGTATCACTTACTCGTTATGCGTCGCGTATCGAAAGCAAATTTGCGCTTTACATCGTATCATTTAAAAAAAAATCTTAGAATATGTCATTTAAAGTTACGGGCAATAATAGAAAGATGCTGATGTGTCGAGACTTACGAAGTTTCTTGGACTTTGATGCACCAAAGTATCAACACTTGGATCGGATAGTACATGTGTATAGAACGCAAGAACACTAATGAAAGTGTATAAATAGGTACATTGCACTTTACTGTCCGCGTTAACGGTTCCACTATTTTAGAGGAAATGTGTTCACAGTGGAAAACATTTTCATAATAACTTGGACACAAATGATTGCTCTTCCAAATAACATATTCTATGACTTTATTTTCAGACATACACTGGTTCTATGTTGATAGCAATAAATCCATATGAAATTCTACCCATATATACAATGGATCAGATACATTTCTACCAAGAAAACAAATTAGGAGACATACCACCTCACATATTCGCCATAGGTGATAATTCTTATAGAGAACTTATGGAGACTTCTTCTAATCAATGTATTGTTATAAGGTAAGACTTTGTTGATAGTATCCAGTGATAATATGCGAGTGTTTACTACAAATAATTTCAAATTTAATTATTTTCAGTGGTGAGAGTGGTGCTGGTAAAACTGAAAGTACCAAGCTATTGCTGCAGTACTTAGCCGCTGCCAGCGGTAAACATTCGTGGATTGAACAGCAAATTCAAGAAACCAATCCTATCTTGGAAGCTTTTGGAAACGCTAAAACAGTTAGAAACGATAATTCATCGCGGTTTGGGAAATATGTTAACATTTACTTCAGCAGAAAAGGTATCATCGAAGGAGGGAATATAGACCAGTACCTTTTGGAGAAGTCACGAATAGTCTTTCAAAATAAAGGGGAGAGGAATTATCATATTTTCTACTCACTTGTTACTGGTTTGTCGGCTGAAGAAAAAAAGATGTTAGAATTGGGAAGACCTTCAGAATATACCTACTTGAATTCTGGAAATATGCTAACCTGCGATGGTCGAAATGATGGACTAGAATTTTCCGATATTAGATCTGCTTTCAAGGTGTTAAATTTCCCGGACAAAGATGTATGGGGTATTTTCAGTCTTCTCGCTGCCATTCTACATTTGGGCAATTTAAAATTTAAATCATTCAACATCAATAATATTGAATCTTCAGAAGTCTCAGACGCTATTAATGCAAACAGAATCGCTGTACTTTTAGGTGTAAATAAAGCTATTCTTTGCGAAGCTTTAACAAGGAAAACGTTTGTCGCGCACGGAGAGAAAGTGGTATCTACTTTGACAACTACTGCAGCTGTCGAAGGAAGAGATGCCTTAGTTAAAGCTATATACGGACATATCTTTGAATATATAGTTGAAACTATCAATAAGACGTTATGCAAGAAAGAGCAAAATTTATCAAGTGGTTCAGTAGGGATTTTGGATATTTTTGGGTTCGAAAACTTTGACTCGAATAGTTTCGAACAGTTATGCATAAACTATGCCAACGAAAATTTGCAACAGTTCTTCGTGAAGCATATATTTAAACTCGAACAAGAACAGTACGAGAAGGAAGGTATTTCTTGGACGAATATAAATTACGTCGACAATCAGGAGAACCTTGACGTGATTGGCATGAAACCTTTGAATTTATTGTCGCTTATTGACGAAGAATCGAGATTCCCTAAGGGGACAGATGTGACGCTATTGTCCAAATTAAATAACAATCACAGTACTAAAAGTTGTTACATAACCCCAAAGTCGAGCCGTGAGCATAGGTTTGGAGTGAGACATTTTGCTGGCGATGTACATTATGAAGTAAAAGGTAATTATATCTTTTGTTTATCTTTATATCTGGTAGCTCTTTATTTGACACCTGATACTGTACTTTTAAATAAGATTCACATTTTCATGATTTCCTTTGATCTTGATTCATACAATATAAGAGGCCGTTCGTGTATTACCTAAGTCGAATTTATGTAATTTCTGACCACACTCTCCCCCTGGTCAGGAAAAGTAAGCTAGGATCTTACCCCAGCTCCCATGCTTACGTAAAAATTTATACTATAAGTATTTTTAAATCTGTTCTGGTTAAATAAATAAATATTGCTGACGTAATCACCACCTAGACCCCTCATCCCCTATGTCATCAAAAATAAGCAAATCAAGAACACCCCGCCACATCAGTGCTCACACAGGCCGTGGTCACGAGCTAACGAAAGTACCAAATTGTTTAATACGTTCTGTTCTAACGCAATCTGATTTTTTTAAGGGTTTTTGGATAAAAACAGAGACATGCTAACAACTGATTTAAAGGAAATGCTATTGGATTCAAGTAATCCGTTCCTCAAAGGATTATTTATGGCTGAATGTACACCGTCGCAGAGTGGAAATCGTAAAACTGTGTCGCTTAGTTTTCAATTCAAAACATCTCTCGATGCTCTTATGAAGACGCTATATGCCTGCCATCCGTTTTTCGTCAGATGTATCAAACCGAACGAATTCAAAAAACCTCGGGTATGATATATGGCTCGCTCTTTTAATAATAAATAAAGATTTAACTCAAAATGTCTGTTTTTCGAGTGACATTGCAACTTAATTCAGTTTTATGCTAATTGTCGTAGTGCGTTATGCTGTTACTCCGTCTGCATTAAAATTATTTTATAAGGAAGTGAATTAAAGACGAACTTTTTTTTAAAATGCTTATTTAAACATCTTTATGTTACTAATGATGATATTTTCTACGTCGACCAAATAGCAATATAATTGTCCTACTTATAGAAAGACGTAAAGTGCGATATAGTACCTATTATGCTTACTTCACATATTTCACAGGATAATATGTTTTCATTTACAGATTTTTGATAGAGCATTATGCGTTCGCCAGCTAAGATATGCTGGATTAATGGAAACAGCTAAGATCAGGCAAGCTGGTTATCCCATCCGTTATTCGTATTCTGAATTTGTCCATCGTTACAGACTTATAGTACCAGGTATTCCTCCAGCAGAGAAAACGGACTGCAAAAGTGCTACGAAGAGAATTTGCACTGAAGTATTAAAGGATCAAGAATTCCGCTTAGGTCATACTAAGGTCTTCCTTAAAGATATCCATGATCCTATACTTGAAGAGTTACGGCACAATATCCTAATGACAGCTGTGATAAAAGTTCAGGCTAATGCAAGAAGATTTATCTATAGACGGAAGTACTTGAAGATGCGTGCTGCCGCTATCATCATTCAGAAGCACTTCCGCGCTCGCGGGTACAGGAGCAGATATATTACTATGAGAAGGGGCTATCTCCGCATGCAAGCCGTTATAAAATCCAGAGAATTGAGGAGAACTTTTGTTAATTTGAGAAACTTCTTCAGAAATTTACAAGCTTATTCACGAGGATTCCTTGTGCGGAAATTAGTGAAAGAGAAGCGTCATATTATAAAGACAAAACTTGCCCAATTCCATTCAGAGAAGGAGATATCACAGTCGTCAGGTGCAGACGTTAAAGTTACTGAGGATGAGTATGAGAAGAAGTATAATGAATTGATGAGATCTATATGGATAGTCAAGGATGCTCCTGTGGAGAATAATGTGCAGAATATAAGTGCTATTGATGATAGATATGTTGATGATGTTTTCGGTTTCTTGAAAGATAGTTCTACACCTGCTGGAACAGTTAGAGGCACAGGCTTTGGAGTGGTAAGTCTTCATCATTGTAATATATTAACCCTTTAACTATAAGAATATATATATTACGTAAGAATGTGTCCTATCTGAAGGTTTTGTATCTACAAATTACACGTTAGTTCGGAAAAGTTGTCTTTTATAGACCTTATATGCTGGAGATCTAAAACCAAAAAATAATTGAATGATGAAATGAGATATAGACTTTATATTTCTTGAATTATTATTATTTAAGTGTTGTGGACTTTTATGGAATTAGATGTGCAGTTAATTTCAGACAGTAACTGGAAAGCCAGAAATAAACTAGCCAAAAGCTTATAATCATCAAATTTTATGTTAAATAATTTCATATAGAAACTGGAAATTCAAAAATAAACTAGCTAAAATCTTATAGTCATCAAATTTTATGTTAAACAATTTCTAACAGTAACTAAAACGCCAGAAATAAATTAGCCAACATTTTATAATCATAAAATCTCATGTTTAATAATTTCAGATAGTAACTGGAAAGCCAGAATTAAACTGGCTAAAATCTTATAATCATCAAATCTTATGTTAAATAATTTCAGACAGTAACTGGAAAGCCAGAAATAACATCAGTAATTCCAATGCCACAGGAGCCTGAAGAAGAACACTTTGATGAATTTAACTTTAGGAAATTCGCAGCCACATACTTCTTGGGGAACACAAGTTGTCAGTATTCTAGGAAACCATTAAAACATTCCTTATTAGAATTACCATCACCAATGGATAAGATCGCTGCACAAGCTTTATGGATAACAATATTAAGGTTTATGGGTGATTTGGCAGAACCTAAATATATTGACGACAAAGTTGACAATGTTCCTGTTATGACCAAACTAACAGACACGATTGGTCGCGCCTTCCAAAAGAGTAAAGAATTTGAGGTGAGTTATTATTTTATTTTTGGCAAACAGTCTTCCAGATAACTACTGTCATTGTCGAGTAGGCAATAATATTATAAGTGTCTTGCAATAATTTGTGCAGGTTACATCTTGTAAGAACTTTCCAGGGAGTTTTTGTAGCATTTCAGAATTTATTCTCCGTGTTATTGTTTTCCATCCACTTCACTTGTACACAATAACTGAATTATATTACGTAAAATGCCACCAGTATTAAAAAAAAAACCAAGTCAAATAATACAAGGTTATGGATAAAATAGAAAAGCCACTGCATAACAGACCAAGATCCCGCCAAAAACTGCTAATTGAGTTTCATTATCTTTCCTTAATATTAAAGTAATGATTCAAAATATTGATTTAAAAATTGACGTTAAATATGGATTTTCAATTTGAAAAAATAAATCGTTCTTTGCAAAATTTGTTGTACTCACGATTTTGCGTCAAATAACAGACAAATATGTATTATTTGCCTTTTACAAAGTATTACTACCATTCATTTTATAGAATTGCAGTTTTTATCTTGATGTGAATACCCGCAAACAACAATATCAAACAGAGCTTCATTGCTCGTAAGTGAACGTTTCCATTTAAAATGACGTGTAACAGATGTGTTATTGGCTTTAGAAAAACAGTTATTGAAACATTTATTGATAATTCCAGGATATATTATTGAAAGATAATAATCATAACAAAAACAAGTTGGTGTCACATTCATTGAAACGACAGACAAAACTAAATGAAGAGTTCATCAAGAATTTAATGAACGATGAAACTACAAATGAGATGTACAGCTCTTGGTTAAATTCAAGAAGGAGCAGTAATCTAGAGAAATTACACTTCATAATAGGACACGGAATTATAAGAAAAGAATTACGGTTTGTTTCTTACGGAATTTTTAGCTTTCAAGTCTTTTTTGCATTTGCCATAAAGGCTATCATTGCGTAGCAATTATTTATGATACTGTTTGGCTTATATTGAAAGTTCAGTAGTTAATGTGACGTCTTTACTAAATTTGATATACTAAATTTAAAGTTTTACTAATTTTTGAAATTTCTTTCAGAGATGAAATTTACTCCCAACTTTGCAAGCAGCTTACTAATAATCCATCAAAAACGTCTCATGCTCGTGGTTGGATACTTTTGTCATCATGTGTTGGTTGCTTCCCTCCATCCGAAAGATTTGTACGATACCTGCGTTCATTTATACGCAATGGTCCCCCAGGTTATGCACCTTACTGTGAAGGTAGACTTGTCAGGACATTCAAAAATGGTCCCAGAACTCAACCACCAAGTTGGTTGGAATTACAAGCCACGAAATCTAAGAAACCGATACTTCTAACTGTCACACTTATGGACGAGTCTATGAAAACTGTTCAGTCAGATTCAGCGTCCACGTCAGAGGAAATATGTCAGCAGATAGCCGATAATATAGGTCTGACAGATACTTTTGGCTTCTCTTTGTACATTACTTTGTACGATAAAGTACTGTCCCTCGGAAGTGAGGGCGAACATATTATGGATGCGATTTCTCAATGTGAACAATTTGCGAAAGAGCAGGGCATTAATGAAAAGAGTGCTCCGTGGAGGTTATTCTATAGAAAAGAAGTTTTCACTCCATGGCACAATCCAGCTATCGACCCTATAGCCACAAATCTTATTTACTATCAGGTAGCAAAGGGTGTCAAATTCGGCGAATACAGATGCAATTCTGAAAAGGACTTGGCTACGCTTGCAGCCCAACAACACTATATAGAGTACGGAGAACGTATAGATCCCAATATTTTAAGGAAAGTGATCGTTAATTATATACCAAACCAATTTATTCAGTCGAACGACGCTGCTTTAACAAAGTGGGAGCATCTAGTAACAAAAGCTTTTGAATCATCTCAAAGTATACAAAGTAAAATAAATCCACTGAGGTGTAAAGAAGATATAGTCATATTTGCTAAACTAAAGTGGCCTATGCTTTTCTCGAGATTTTTCGAAGCTATTAAACTTAAGGGTGAAGGCATAAGCAAAGATATAGTAATAGTCGCAGTTAATTGGACAGGCATTTATATTGTAGATCAACTTGAGCATATACTACTTGAAATTGCCTATGCCGAAGTGACGTATGTTGCATATAATGAAGATAAAGATTTGGACAACGTGGGTAGAATCACAATCAGAACCATACAGCAAGAAGAATTTGTATTCCAAAGCGTCGATGCCAGTGAAATGAGTTCACTCATAATATATATAATTGATGGTTTGAAGAGACGATCGGTATATGTTATCGCTCAGAGCGATTCACAGGGTTTTACGGATGCCTCATCATTCTTACAATTTAAGAAAGGTGATCTTATATCACTTTTACATGATTGCACTGGAGAAACTATAATGAATGCTACATGGGGTCACGGCGCTTGCAACGGTGAAGAAGGTCTGTTTCCCACTGAACAAGTGTATATCTTACCAACTTTAGAAAAACCCTCAAATACTATATTAGAAATCTTCAAAAAAGGCAACATAAACAATGACAAGAAACCGATGTCACAATATACTACTGTTCAAAGAAAACGAATGCACACACTTGAGAAATATGCGAAGGAACACTTCAGAGAAAACTTTGATATCAACACAACGGTGACAAAACAATCTACTTTGATTGCGGCTAAGAAAAGTGTTTTGGGTGACTTATGGTCCCATACGCGAGACCCGCTTCGAAAACCATTACTTAAAAAATTATCAGACGACGATAATGTTGCAAAGCATGCCGTCGGATCTTTCTATGCTATTCTCAAATATATGGGAGATATGCCAGCACCAAAGGCAAGATCCACCACTGAATACACAGATGAAATATTTAGGCATGCTATCACAGATCCCGTTTTGCGTGATGAAGTGTATTGTCAGATTATGAAACAATTGACTAATAACAGAATTCAACTCAGCGAGGAAAGAGGATGGGAATTGTTGTGGTTGGCTACCGGAGTTTTCGCTTGTGGGTCAGTCCTGTTGAAGGAATTGGTAGAATTCCTCAAAACAAGACCTCATCCTATAGCAAAAGAATGTTTAAAGCGGGTATTCAGAACACAGAAGAATGGGCCTAGGCTGTACGCTCCTTATGTCGTAGAAACTGAAGCTATACAACATAGAAGTATGCAGATATATCACAAAGTATACTTCCCAGATGACACCGATGAAGCATTCGAAGTAGAATCATCTACAAGAGCAAAGGAACTCTGTGAACAGATAACCGGGAGACTGAATCTAAAGAACAGTGATGGATTTAGTTTATTCGTAAAAATTACTGATAAAGTATTTTCAGTTCCCGAAAATTATTACTTCTTTGATTTCGTTCATGAACTTGTGGAATGGATGAAGCAGACTAGACCAGTTCGTGGAGGTAAGTTTAATAAGTCAATTAACTCGAATTTTTAAATGGGTCCAATGAAAAGGTCGAATTTTTTGAACACTTTTGTATTTTTTTAAAAGGCCTAACCCCCAATTGTTCCAAGCAGTCATTAATGATTATGTGCCTTTCAGGAACTCAAATGCAGATGAATTATCAAATATTCTTCATGAAAAAACTATGGATTAATACTGTTCCTGGTAAAGATAAGAACGCCGATCATATTTTCTATTACCCACAAGAATTGCCTAAATATTTACGAGGATATCATAAAACGTCGAAACAGGACCTTGTTGAGCTAGCTGCTCTTATTTATAGAACTAGATTTGGTAATGACCAGTCATTTCTACCGCAAATAACCCAGATGCTAGAAGATTATATACCTTCGGATATGGTTAGAGTACAGTCCAACTCGCAATGGAGGGCAGCGATAACGGCTATGTTCCTACAACATGGTGTTATGACAGAGAATGAAGCAAAGGAGCAATTCTTGAAGAAGATTTACCAACTACCTACTTTTGGAACTGCTTTCTTTGAAGTAAAACAGACATCTGATCCAGCATACCCGGAAATGGTTATAGTTGGCATTAATAAAAATGGTGTGAGTCTCATACATCCACAGAGTCGAGTGAGTATGAAATATTTAATTATCTTTTTTTTTGGCAACCAATTTTCTAGTAGATTATTACTGCTATTGTCGAGTATGATATTACAAGTTTTTTGTGATCATTTCAATTAACTAACAAACTTGCTGGCCGTCTTGTTAGAACTTTCCAGGGAGTTTTTGTGGCAAGTCAGAATCCATGCTCCGTGGTATTATTTCCGATCCACTTCACTTGTGCACAATAACCAAACTATATTACGTAAATCACCACCAATTTTACAAAATATAGAGTCAAATAACACAAGATTATGAATAAAATATAAAATCCACTACATGAGAGACCAAAATCCCGCCAAAAACTCTATATTTGATGTTGGTTATCTCAAAATACACCATACAAGTTATACCGCTAATAGACAATCATATATTTTTTTAACTCTGGCAACACAATAACTTCAATTCAAATAAAGTATATTAACACAAATTTCTCCATTTTCAGGATGTTTTAGTAACACATTCATTTTCACAACTATCTAACTGGTCTTCCGGGAATACCTTCTTCCACATGACTATGGGGAATTTTGTACGCGGAACAAAGATACTTTGCGAAACATCCTTGGGATACAAAATGGATGATCTCATTTCCTCATACATTGCAGTTTTACGACAATCTATGAATCAGAAGGCTAGATGATAGAATGAAGTTGACACTACCCATAATAAATACAAAATATTGTACATGATGGGTGGAGATAGTTTCGCCTGAGATTCCCATATCTGTCCCTATCGCCACGAAGTTTGGTCTATGGTTTTTATACACATCGAAGGATTTTTGAGTTATTATTCGAAAGACAAACATTTTTCTGCGCCTTTATCGGAATTAATCTTTAAGTTTATTTTATGCTACTCCCATACCTGCATGAAGAAGTTTCCACTTCTTGACGCGCTAAAATTGACGTCAAAAATAGTTCCGAAAAGGCGCAGATTGAAAAATGTCATTCAAATAACTCGAACTTAGAGTTCACTAAACTCTTTTGATATGTTTAAAAATCGCCAATCCAGTTATTATGTAGCATCTATTTTCACGCAATCGGATAATTCGTAACTCATTAATGTAATACACAGCTGCATTTATTACAGCCATAGACAAAACTTCGTGGCGATACTAACAAGTATGGAAACAACATTATAATTTAACCAATCAGATGTAAAACAGTTCTCTTTTTAACAATGATATGCGCATTTTTTCTTGTTTCTGATTTTCATCTGTGGTCAGTAACCACTTAACTTGCTATAAGAGAATATTCAGTATTTTCTCCATAAATTCTACATCAACTTATTATATTCCTGTAAGTTTACGTACTATTTCATTTCAATCAAACATTTTTTAACGTAATTTTTTTTATTTAAGTCATTGTACGATCGTCCCCCATACAAAAGTACGCACTACATATATTTATTTTATATGAATATACCTTATAATATTTATTAATGCCCGGTTTATGAGATACTCGGTTAAACGACCAATAGTTATTGACTCAGCAAAGTTATCCATAAGACAAACTGTCAAATGGCCCGTTGAGTTTTACTGACATTTATCGTATTGTTGTGTGTTCAGAAAAGCAATTTGACAAGTTATCGAACCGATAACGCTATTGAACAGATAAACTACAAAGTATCTCAGAAACCGGGCATAAGTCAATGTTTTTGTTTATAATATATTTAATTAAACCAGAATAAATTGACAAATACAAATGACAGTTATTATTAAATAAATACTTGAAATATCTTCATACTTTTTAAGTTACACCGAATCGTATAATACTTCAAGGTTACGATATAATATGAGTCGTAAAAAATTAAAGAAAATAAAGTACGGAGATGATAAAAAATAAGAGTAATTGCCAATTTCACTCTAAGATGTTAATAAAATTTTCATGATAATTATCAATGGATACAAGTTTATTTCCAATTGTCATATAAGCCCTTCGATCAACAATATCTAGATAAAGGGTCACGTACAAAATCGAAGCTAAAAGCTGTCCGCAAAAATATATACTTATGTATAGCTATTTGTTTACTAAGAAAGGGAGAAAAAAAGTTTTAAAACAGTTTAAGTTCAACCTAATTACAACCATGACACCTAGTAATAAAGTCACAAATGTTCAAAATATTATATAATATTTACGATAAAACGAGCAAAGCAATAAATTACTCCCATCACTTACAAATCAAAAGACAACATAACATTTAGTGTAAATTCAACCTTAATCCGCAATGAATAAAGTACTTTTTCCCGTTATTGTGCGTGGTTGGAGAGCCTAGGCCAAACATTTGTACTACAGGTTTAAAATCGGTAATTTTGTTCAAAATATTGGATATTATTTGTTAGTTTAAAGCTTAAAATATAACTTATTCAACATGTATTTAGCGAAAATAAGATACTCTGGCCGTTAAATTGCTTTTTCGGGTATTATTTTTGGATCTTTTGAATACACTGCGGCATGTGAAACGTGCTTACATTGGCTGTGTTTCAAACAAAATAAAAGCTCACATTTCATGTGAGCTGTTATTTACCGAGACGTATTTTTCGCGCCGACCCGATATCTAGTTATTGTTGATCGAAGTATAAACCACAAGCAAACGTTACTTTATTTCCATGATACCCTACCTGTGTATAAAATTGATATTAATAAAATGTGAACAAATTGTATATTGTGTTTATTTATTAAAATTTCTTTTTTTAAGTAATTTTGTTTGGTGGTGGCAATCGTGTCCTAATGACCATGGTGGCGACGTTGGATTTCTATTGTTCTATGCTTACCATCTCTATGACGTGCTACGATTAAAAATATTTTTTTTTGCTCAGGAACGAACGGTTCATTATATTGAGAAGAAAAATATGTTTTTTCTTTTCAATTACTGATATTAAGTTTCCATACCATGAATCGGTATCATTTAGGTATCACACGGGTTATTTAATTTTTTATATGGTATGGTTTTTATGCTTATTGTCAGTCTATTTATATTTACTGATCTATTTTTATATTAATACATTTCAATATACATGTAACGTAGCGCAACACTGGATTTTATCTTTTTCGGGTGAGATCTAGATCAATATAGGTGTTAACTCTATTTTTACAAAAAATACACGGTTTATATTATTTTAAGGAAATGTACTCGATACCACAAAATATCGATATCTTTTCACGTCCTTATAAAAAGTTCCTTCTGACATTTGTTATGAAGTGTTATTCGTTCGTATTGTTCCGTTGTTGTTGTTTTGTTGCAATATCCCAGGGATTGATAAAATAAAAATTCTAATATATGTTTTATTTCTGAATTGAGCGTTTGGTTGTATATTATTAATGGCCGTATAACTTGTATATTATTAATAGCTTGTGACACAAATAATTCACAAGAATTTGCATTAAATATATTTAAACTATAATAATAATGGATGCAATTCCGAAAATTACTTTAGAAACTGGTTTAAACCTGAGGTAAGTTTGCTTTGCCCTTGAATTTATATGAACAGGATATATGCTGTTATTTGTATATAGTTAGAAATTACACTCCATTACATTTGCTTGTTTATTTTTATGCGGATTTTAACTTAACTACATATAATAAATTCACAAGATATAATGCTTGAATAGTACAGTACATACACCTTTTAATGCATATTGTGGACTGCAAAAAAATAACATAAATAGGTACAGTCTTAATAGTCAAATTCTAGATCTAATAAAAACTATCACTTCCAGAGAACTGACTACAACTGGTTCAATTCTTCACATAAATGCAGATTATGAAGACTCAAATTTCACTGAGACTCCAAAAACTGGGTCAAAAGTTATAGATTTCATTGGTGAAACAGTTCCAAGTTTCCTAGAATTAGAGAAAACATTAGAACCTATAGACAATGAAGGTTTTGTGAAAAAGAAAATTCTAGATTATGGAGGTGGGCTGCCCCTTCATGATGGGTGCACTGTTTCCATATCATTTTCTGGTTATTGGGAAAATATGTCAGATCCTTTTGACGTAGCACCTTTACACAAACCACTGGTATTTTATCTTTTCTTTTTCTTTTATTTGAAATGTAGTATAAATAGGATTAATAATTGTGGTACTTACATATTAAATATACCGCGCTAGCCAACCGCTTCCATGTTGGTAATATATTTTACAAAATGGTACCTAATTTTTAACGCCAATGCAGTTCACTCGCGTACTTCTGTCGCGGCCGGCTCGAGCTATCTTTGTTTCACAAGTCTAACCGAACCAAGATGAGAAAAATAAATCGGTAAGGTTAGGTTAGACTTGCAAAACACAGACAACATTTATATTACATTTATGACACTGCATTTTGTATATTAGCGACTTGATAATTTTGAAGTTAAAACGAAACAGTTTCTTCTCAATTTGGTTAGGTTAGACTAGTTAAAAAAAAATGTGAGCTGGCCGTGTTAGTGGTCGGCGAGCGCGGTGCATTTACTATGTTAGTACCATATTTGTTTCTTTTAAATAGATTAGTATTGATTAATGTAGGTTTAAATTTTGCAATGAACTAAGATTTCTCACGACACAGAAAATTGTGATGAAATCCTAATATGTGAGTTGAAAATCTGTTGCCAGAGGTCTATATGTATGTTTTACCACACTTGGGAGTCAGTTGACCCTCTAAATTTTGCTTGTTACCATTTTAAACCATGCCATAACTTAATAGCAGAGAAACCACTCACTAAATAAAATATATCGACTATTAAAGAAACAAGATTTAATATTGAGAAAAATAATGCTTTTCATTTGTACATATCTTTTTTTTTTTGTACCACGATGGTAGCAAACAAGCATTCGGGACCGCCAGATGTTAAGCAGTCACAGCACCCTATAGACCCTTGCAACACCAAAGGTATCACATGTGCATTGCCGACCCTTTAATGTCCTATTTACTTTCGCCTTGAAGAACTTTATACTGTAGTTCCCAGGAAAAGCCTCAGCTGGAAACTCATTCTACAATCTGAGTGTTTGTGGGAGGAAAGTCCTCTGGAACCGGACTGTCCGGGTTCCAAGGTGTGAGGGTGAATTCCCTGCCGATGCTGATTAAGAGCTGTTTTAAGCAAAATTTGTATCAAAGAAGAATAAATTTCACCCCACCTTTCTAGTAAAAAGAAAAAATATTTTCTTGTATAATTTGCAACCAGAGTTAATTATTAATAATTAATTCTCACTAAAGCATATGTTTCAAAATCATTTTTATACTTCTAAAAATTAAGTTTAACCTCATATGGTACTACTTATACTCCCTAAATCATATACTTGTAAGCCAGTTTGACACGGTCTTTGTGGAATGCTGGAAATACTAATCACTTGGCTATGAAAAATATATAATATTGAAATAGTAAAAGTAATTGAAATAGTAATTGTAATAATTTTTTAATGTAGTAAGTAGGGTCATGATTAAAGATGTGTAAAATGTTGCCTAGGTAGTTAATTTGAAAGACAATGGGTTATTGCCAGGCCTGGAGATTGCTGTCAGATCAATGCTAGTTGGAGAAATGTCCATATTTCTTCTATCCTACAAAGTAATGTATGGAGATATGGGCATACCTCCTAGGATAAAGGCAAAAGCTGATTGTGTTTTTTATATAAAATTAATCAAGAGTATTTTGACACCAGAAGAAGGGTAAGTGTATTTTATATTTTTGATATTAAAATGAATTTTGTTAAATATGTTAGTGGGCTTGTTAAGCAATCTTCAATTTAGACAGTGTTAATATCAGTCTGCTTTTGGTAAGCTTTCCATGAGTTTCCATGAGCATTCTTTAGTCATGTAATGGTTTGATATAATTGTTGACTTAGTTTATTTTCAAGATTTCAAATTCGGTCTAGATAGCAATCCACCCCAACTGAGAGTTCAATTAAGCACTCTTTGTTCTGAGAACCTAGACACTACTTCAGCTAAGATAAGTTCATTATGTGCAAGGTGTTCCGATAGTGCCATTACAGAAATAAGTTAGCCTTAAGTTAAATTTATAAGCAAATAAAACCTCTTAATAAATAGAAGAAAAAAAATATTCCTCCCTTTCACTGGCAACTTTAATATTTGATAAATATTATGTTAGTTGTATTGTAGAGTAAGACTGATCCAGAAATTGTTTTAATTATGACCATATTGTTTTTTCAGGGAAATAAATTTTTCAGAACCAAATACATTTCAAAGGGTACATCGTGAGGTCAAATTACTGTACAGCTCAGGGTATATGTTACACAAAGCAATGAATTATAATCTAGCCACTCAGTTATTTAACAAAGCAGTATCAATGTTACATCGGTGTCGTCTTGCCAATGAGAAAGAAGAGCAAAAACAAGAGCAATTACTCAAAAAGTTGTATCTGAACTTGGCAATAAGTTATAATAAGATGAAAAGACCTTTAAAAGCTTGTATTGCCTGTAATGAGCTCAATAGATTGAATAATCTTTGGAATAACGGGAAAGCACTTTTACAAAATGCTAGATCCTTCAGGATGATAGGAGAGTATGAAGCTGCGGAAAAGAGACTCAGAAGAGCTAAGAAATTACATCCTGATAGTAAAGAAATAAAAGAAGAATTAATCCTTTTAGAAAAGACTCGAAATGCTTGTAATCAGAGTAAACTTGTAATCCACAATACTAGTGGGACAGGTAGAGTTGGAATTAGTGAAGAATTCAAGAATGAGGTTGATAGTTTAATAGTCAACTTTAAGGAAAATGTTGATATTTGCAAATTAACTCTTCCTATGAACCTTGACTCCGAAGAAATGGATTATATCAAAGAGAAATGTATGAAAGAAAATTTATTTATTAATACAATACCCAATAGTGTTGTTATCGAGGAAGATAGTGTGTTTCTTGAATCAAAGAAAAACCTTGTTTTAGAAAAAGAAGATACGATTGATGATTTTGAATACTGAAATGTTAAAAAATTTGACAAATCACAACTTTAATCTCAAAAAAAGATGTAATAAAAAATTCAATTTTGTGTGAAAGTGCGTTTAAATTTGACTATGTCTACACGTCCGACTTAAAAATAAATGTAAGCGCTTAAGCCAGTTCTAAAAGTAGGGATAAGTAGGGTAAAACTTTATTGCTATTTGTTTGTTGTATTACGTAATACATTATCTGTAATACGTTTAAATAATCATTTAAAAATAGTTCGTATAGTTGAGTTTTTTATAAAATAATTTCAATGTAGACAGAGTAACAACATAATGCACAAGGATAGCCTAAATCTACGTTTTTTTAAAGACTGATTTAAACTGTAATAAAGGAGTTTTTTTAAATTCAATTAAAGTAAATATGATAATTATTTTTTTTAATCATTAACAATCTTTGGAGTGGATGTTTTTCACACCTTCAAATGAAAATAAAATCAGTCCTCTATTTTCATAGTTTTCATCATGTTTAAGTGACAAGATTAATTTACTTTCAGGTGAAAACTCGAAGAACTTAAACTTTATGTTAATCTTTTTTTTATCTAAGGAGCGAAGTGGGTTTATATACAAACGAGTTTTTTTAAGGATTAAAATAAAACAATTAGTAATTGAACAAAAATTAATGTTTAATATGTAATTACAACTTTCATACTCTAAGACTACATACTATTGGTGGTATCACCATTAGTCTCTTTAAAATGCAACATACTTAGCGATTAATTTTTAGATACGAGGAGTATACTATCCAGCCCCCAAATTTACCGAACATTTTTTTAAACATATAACTTAAAATTAATTTTGTGTAGGAACATTTAATAGTACACTCTGGCCTTGAGGTAAGTAGGTGACGTTGCGTGATTTGGACAATTGGTAGGCGATATCTTCAGCTGCCTCGATACGACGAAGTTCGACTAATCCTTCACCGGCACTACCAAATGACTTAGCTAACAAAACAGCGGCTTGAGCGTCACCCTCAGCAGCGATGACAGCCGCTTTTTTCTGCTGCTCAGCCTTCTCCACCAGGAATCTAGCTTTTTCAGCATCCTGCTGTGCCACTTGTTTCAATTCGACGGCCTGCGTGAACTCCTTGCCGAATGTCAAATGTGTAATCGAGATGTCATCAAGTATTAATCCAAACTGAGAGGCACGTTCAGTTAAACTCTCACTGACTTTCTGTGATACGATCTGCAAATATATTTGATAGGTTTTTGTTAAAGTTATAAACTGGATCAACACATTTGCAAGATTTCTAACGCGTACAAATGTTTGGATAAAATGGTTGAGCAAAACAACGCTCTGCACACATTAGCGAGTGTGGTAGTACAGGGGTTCCCAACATTTTATACTTGGCGATGCCCTAACATATTCTTTACAAATGCGCGACACTCATAGTTACATGTAAAAAGTTTGATAGCTAAAGTGAATGAGGTTTAGGTACACTCATTAAATTTAAACAACACTGTACAATAATGCTAAGTAGTGATCGGCTACGGGTTTTAGTGAGAGCACACATCAAACAATGTTGCCTAAAATACAAGACATTGTAGATTCTGCATCAGTGCGAAGAAATACCAAATAGCCTCTTGCGTAAATGTGATTGGTTGAAGCCTAAACAAAACCCCATCTAGGATAATCTCAACATAGTGCTCCCAGAAGAGGCATATTTGCTTTCGGATAAAAAGTCCTGAAATACATAAAGTATTAGGTATTGAACTTTAGCAGTATGGGTGATTACAAAAAATCTTATTTGTCCTAGTGATATGAGACCTAAGTCTCTGTGACCATTCTTTAGAATAGTAACACATTGTGAGAGTTTGATGTGAGATTAGGATATAGAAAAACAATATTAGAATGATGAGTATTATAACATTAAGTGAACCTTATGCCCAAGAAAGTGAAACTTTGAATATAACCTTGTTTACCGAAGTTAAATATCAACAACTGAACCAACCTCTCTCTGTGTAATGAGTTCCCCAGCATCAAACTGTGCGACTACTGCTTTGAGAACTTCTGAAGTGATAGATGGTAATACTCTCTCATCATAATCCACACCAAGGATTGTGTAGATCCTAGGGAGTTCATCAGGTACAGGTCTAAACAGTATACGAAGTGTGATGTTCACATTTTGAAGATCTGAAAATATAGATACTTATTTTGGAAAGCTATTTCATAAAAAGGGAAAAAATGTTTTGTTTTCAAATGACTATCAGGTATTAGATATAAACTAAAAGCTCCTTATTCGTGCTGCCTTCGTTCGCGTTTTCACTATTCGCCGATTTAAAAATGCGACCCAATTCCTATATTCGCCGCTAAAGATTTCTTTATTCGCGGATCTAATCGGTACATATATATGTGTTAGGCACTATTTTTTGTGACTGGTTCCGGAATTTTTTGTTTCTGAAGTAGAAACTTATTTAAAGAAAAAAAGAGTTTAGACTTTAAAGCAGTTGTAGTTTTGGACAATGCACCAGGTCATCCTCGTGAACTTAAAACTATGCATCCAAATATAAAACTGACGTTTTTACCTCCCAACACAACGGCTTTGCTTCAACCTATGGACCCAGGAATAATCCAGGCTTTTAAGCTCTATTACATTAGACAATCCTTTAAAATCATATTGGATAATATGGAATGTGATTCTGATATGAATGTTATGGAATGCTGGAAGAAATTTGACATAGCAAAATGCATCATATACATACAAGAATTGTTGGAAGAACTGGAGCCATACACATAGAAATCATGCTGGGAAAACATGTGGCCAGTTGTAACTGTGGAAAAGGACGAAAAATCTGTGCAAATTCAAATTATAATTGCAAACATTGCCGAAATTACAAATGGAATAGGACGAGATGGGTTTGAACAGATAGAATCAAGTGTCATTCAGGAGTTGATGAAGATTTATCTGAAACCGACTTGGAGGAAATATTAAATTCACTGCCCATTGAAGAAGAGGCTTGAGAGAACAAGCACTGGAAACGTGACATTTAATTTGAAATATCTTAGTGAAGGTTTAAGAATGGCAAATGAGCTTTGTGATTTCTTTATGAAAATTGATCCGTCTGTGGAATGAGGTGTTATTTTTAAGAGACAAATTGCTAATGCCATTGCTGAATATCAATCTGAATTGAAGGAGCTTTTAAAAACTGCCAAGCAAGATAAAAATACAAAATTCTTTAAACCTTTGCCTAAGCCTGAAGATAATAATTAATCAATATGGTCAAAAACTTCAATGAAATAGATTTTTTTTATATATTTGATTTTTATTTTGTCACCTAGGAACGTATATCATCATTACATAGTATAAAACGAAGTCCCCCACCGCGTCTGTCTGTCTGTCTGTTCGCGATAATCTCAAAAATTACTGAACGGATTTTCATGCGGTTGTCACCAGTGGATACAGTGATTCATGGGGAAGGTTTTAGTATATAATTTGTCAAGCTTTTTTATAGTCAGGGCGGGACAGCGTCTGCCGGACCCGCTATTTATATATATAACTATAATATATCTATATATATATATTAGAGATTCCCACCTATATATTGACTCATCACGATATCTCCGGAACTATAAGGTGTAGTAGCGACTTGAAATATGGTAGGAATATTCCTTTCGCCGAGTAGAGGTCAGCTAAGAACGGATTTTACGAAATTCCACCCACAAGGGGGGTTGCGGGGGGTAATCAGGGCGGGACAACGTCAGCCGGGCCTGCTAGTATATAATATAATAATATATAACTATAATCCCATATAAATGACCATTCCATATTCACGGTTTCTGTATTCGCGGTATATTTACAGAACATATACCCCACGAATAAAGAGCTTTTACTGTAGTTGAAATAGGTATTATTTACCATATTCTGCATTATAATGGCTTCTATTTTGATTAATAAACTTGTAAGTGAGGTGAGGTTTTTAATAAATTTAATTACTTTAAATGTAGTCCAATATGATAAAAATCAGTCACCGTAATTATATATTGATACAATTTTGTGTCATCAATGTTTTTATTGGTAAATTATAGGTTCAATGTACATTTAAAATATTTCACTATATTAAATTATTATCCCTATTGTCAACATTAAAGCATATAGAAGATTATAAAAAAATATCTTATACTTGTGTAAAATAGTTTTTTTTTAAATACACCTATACAGATATACTTAAAAAAACCTTATCTAAACACAAAATTTGATCACAATCCTTAGAGTCCATTAGGATATACACAAAATAAAATTATATACATACAAGAATCGCTTGTTTAAAATTATGAGTAGACACATGATCAGTGTGTGCTGTCAAATTATAATATTGGATTAGAAGTAACTTCAACTGACTGCTATGATAGTTCTTGTTGCCAATACATATTTCAGAGCAGATATCAGCAATACATGTACCAGTGCTTCTGTAATTGTTGTCATCTTAAAGTGTGTTTAATAATGAAGAGATTGATACATGGTTAAAGATAATAGGATGAATGTTGTTAAAATAAATAATTTTAAGAATAATTCAGTCAATTATAACTACCAAAAATTTAAATACCATACCCTTGCTTCCAGTAACAGTGGGCACATTTCTTGGTCTAGATCGAATATCAAAAATGATGGGTCTTTGTACCCATGGAATGAAGAAATGGGTGCCTTCACCAGTGACCATTTTCTTCACACCCGCAAACCTGTCAAAGATTACTGCCCTGTGACCACCATCGACTGAAAATGACAACATAAGAATATTATGACAATATTATTAGCCAAAAAAAAAACTTTTTACAATTTTTTATTGATAACTCTAAAGCTCCTCAATAGAAAAAGAATGAAGAAAATCCTCTGACAAACAGAGGAGGGAGATGTTTATTCGATATAGATAAACATCTTGAAAGCAACACTTGACACAAATCATACACATTTTTAAATTAAATTTAATTTACAATAATATGAAATTTTTTCATATACATACGCACACAACATTAATTATAATTAATATTCTAGTGATAAGTTTTGTTTGCTCATTCTTTTTTAAAATAATGTACGGACATTTCAATCTGTTTCATATTATGTTACTAACCCATATAATAAAGTTTATACTAAGGAGGTAGGAAAATGTGTTACTACCAACGTTATCACTAATAGCGGTCTCAATAATCTAACTACAGTCAAATGTAAGTAGGTATCTGAGATAGATCATGTTTCCTAATCTATCAATGACTGGTGTTTCAATAACAGTATTCCCTCAAGCTCGGATAAGGTCACAGATATATAGAATCTTCTAACTTCTCAAGTGTCCTTCAGATACGTTTCGTTTCTGCGTTTAAAATATTTAGTGCCATGTTTAAGATAAATATTATAAGTATATTTAATATTTATACTTACTAAAATTATCATGATTCCGTAATGAAAATATTTTAAAATAATTGTTATAAAAAAATTATATTTATTGAACACAGTTTGTTTTTGTCATTTTAAGATATACTAAAAATTCGAAATGTAAAATAACAATCGTTATTTTTGACTTCCTTGAAAAAAGTCATGTGATTTGCCGATATTCGTGCTTTTTCTAAGAATATAGTATCCTATTATTGTTAACATTTACATATTATAAATATATAAGTTTAGATTCTGCAAATTCAGTTTCGAAGTTTATTGGAGTATCAAATCTATGATCTTCAAATTCTCAATCATCTGAGTCTCAATTAAATACACCAGCTTCATACAATTCAATATCATTAATATCACTAAACAAATTCATTACTTTTTATTAAAATATATTACTCAAAGATTCCTTCAATAATGTATTATCCTCCAACATTGGCGATAAACGAAAAATCAAACAAAAGATTGTTTGAAGAAAGGAGAGTTAACTGTAAAAATATTCTTGAAACGCTTTACTACTGATTTCTATGAACTTACATAACTAGGGTAACGATAGACCCTCCTGCAGGTAGGTTTATAAGGAAAGATAGAATTCTTTATCTATACTTTAGTGAAACGGGCCTATAGTTAGCTGAGGTAGTTGTTTTAACTGCCAGTTATAGATAAATAGGTTATTGGAACTGGCTGTTAGTTAATAAAATAAGGTTACCAAATTATGGATCTAAAGTATATTACATACATTTTAATATACCTGTGGTAATGGAAAACTTTCTATAATGTAAAAATTAGTTCAATTTTGTTGGTTTACTTTAAAATCGATATAATCTTTGTAGCGCAACAGCGATTCTTTATTATTAGGTTTTTTAATTAAAAAGCGTTCATTTTTATATATTAACAAAATTTTAAAAAATATTGACAGTATGGAAATAGTGTGTGAAAACTAACATTTTTTTTTTATCTTAGTCTTTGGCCTTTGTGGAAAATTCCGCAATTCAGCCAGTGTCATGTACATAAAGCTTAACTTCTACGATAATAGATCAACAAAAGATCTGAAGTTGATTTAGACCACCACCATATGTCTAACATAGAACATAAGGACAATACATAATTTCATTTTAGGATTTTATTAAAGTTTAGTTTTATTTTATTTAAGTTATTCAAATTAGCCTTTCCAGTGTCTGTATATGTCAGCTGTATTAAAAAATATCTCTTACCATTATAAAGTGCAGAATTAACAACTCCACCTACTAATGCCACACCAAGTCCAACTTGGCCAATGCGGTTGAAGAGCTGGGCCATCTCTGGAAAGACATTCAATAATATAAATAATCCTGATTGGTCTAATGTGTAACTGTGATTCTCTGAGATGTGGGCGACCTGACTGTATAAATCATTGCATAGTCTTGTGAAGCAAATATTGGTGAAGCAAGATAGGTTTCTCAAATACTTATTGATCTAAGAAAGATCATGATTTATGGGTAACATAAATATAATGTTAATTTTTTATGCAAAACATCTTTATGACATGTTAGAGAAAAATTTTCATTATGGAGTAAGGTAGGTATGTATTTGTGTGTATGTGTAAATATGTATAAGTGTCTGTCTGAGCCTAGTAGTATACCAAAATGAGTATAGCTATATATATATATACTTCATATAGCATATAATTTATGAGCATTTTCATATATATATAATTTAATACATATAAGCCAAAGAAGTTTCACTTCCTCTTTGTGTACACACTGATCATGCGATGGTTTTTTGGCAACACTTTTGCTAGTTTTTAAAGTATTTTTGTTTATATGAAGTAATATACGGAAGTACTGATCCAATTTTAATAATTCTTCTACTAAATGAAAAGTATAGTCAAATAAGTAATATTTTAAAACATAGTTTATATAATATCAGGCATATACAATAGCAAACTATTGGTGAAAGAATTTTTAATAATCACATCAGTGGTTCTGAAGATTAGATCCAACAAAAAGAGGCATATACAAACCTCTTTATATCACATATATTAATATGTGAGCCAAATCTTTGTATCCCTTTTTGAAAGAAATGCACGAACAGATGAACGTGAAATTTGGCATAGTTAAAGTTTATATGGAGGAGAAGTGCAAAAAGCTAAAAGAACCCTAATAAAGTACAAACTTTAAAAATTCAATGAACTATGGTCGAATGTCGACCACTGGGCGCCCACTAGTATTATGTTAATAGGTACCAGTAGTGGTCTGTTACACTATTTTTAGGTATAAAAAATGGTAAATGGAAAAAAATGATTAAATACTATAGAGGTCCAAATATTCCATTTTAGTAATTTGTTATACTTTTCCCTATCCACTCATTTTCTTTTAGTCAGGACTTTAATGACTTAATATAATTCGTTTTTACTGTCAATAGTTGCTAACAACTAACACATTGTAACTACATATAAGATAAAATATACAGAAAATGCAAACAATAACAATTATAGAAAAAAAAATTACACTACTAAACTACAGTTATTTCAGCAAATATTATCTTAGTAAGTATATATAATATTCTTTTATATTGACAGGTAGTTCATGGATCTACGTATTTCTCATGGATCTCCAACCAATTCATTCATGTCTCTTGGGACAATTTAAAGTGTGTAAAGGTACTATACAATGAATCGTATCGCCTTATGAAATTATGCGTAAAACAAATATTTCAGAATCGTACCTCTATAATTACCTAATTCCACGATATGTTATCTAACCTTAAAATATGATTTCATAAGGCGAAATCATTTGATACAATATTGTTCAGAATTCGGTTGAACGTTTATTTTTTATTTTAAACACGGTATACTCACTTCTGTGCTTTTTATGTTTCCTACAGTATAATTATTAGTATCTTGAAATACGGCTTCTACCACTTTCTCAATAATCCGCCGCAAAGGTTACACAGATTATACATGATAGTGCATAGCCCAGACACTAATGACATATTTGACATTCAACAGATAAAAAAGAGAGTAGTAGAGCTAAAAATGATAACACAGAATAAATAATAAAAATGAAAACTATATATGAATTCTATTTAGTTACATACTTCTTTCTTATTTTCATAATTAGTTAATGTAAAAGTAGTTAAGAACTCTTTTTTACATAACGTAGATATAGTTTTCATACTATAATAACTATATTGGAATATTTTGCAAGTGGAAATTATTTGTTTATTATTTTATTGCCTGGGGTGGGCTGCAGTAACCAATTAAGATCTGATGGATTATATAGAAATTTACCACCTTGCTATATTTAAAAATATATATCGATGAAATCAAATGAAGTTGTTGTGCTTACATTTCTTTTCTTTATTTAAATTGGCAAAGTAGCTTAGATTTAGGTTGTAGGTTTTAGATTAGGTAACAATACCCACAATTCACACAATTCGTTATTTACTTACACATCGATCATATGCATCACACTTAGATGTATGATATTTTTTTATTTACTGTTTAACGATGAAAAAACGGGTGCGTATATTAATTTGTATAAGTGTAATGAGTGTTACTTCTTTTGCTTTTGACCACGTGTTGGTCACTGTTTGCAAAATGTTCCTTTAACATTTAAAATAGTAACATTAATTATACGTTCTATAACATATTTTAGCGCCCATACGGCCAAACGTACTTACGTATACAAAATCAAGATAATAGAACCGAAATTGTAACGACATAATTCCCAACGGATTTTTCTCTTTATTCCTTTCGAATCATATCGCTCCAATGAAATTTTATTTCGGAAATGTTAAATTCTAAATAGGTTTAAAAGGATTTGGCATAATGTAGTAGACTTCATTTTTTCAGTATAAGAGTTACGAACCTAATTAAATTTGTTATTCATATATTATAAGTATTAACATTTTATCAATATATTTAGTAATTAAGGTTAAAATGGATAAAAAATATTGACGATAAAATTATTCTGGTATCAATTTCCGTTATTATTTTTGACAATGACTATTTGCACGAGTGAACAAGCAATCATTATATAATAACTAATAAAGTGAACGAAATCATTTCACATCGCTTATACGCAAATTCGTTAAGGTTTAAGGTTAGGGTGGTAGAGCCACGCTGAAGCTATTACCAGTTTCAGCATGAATGGGTCAGCTCACCCGGGGTAGCACCACCCTCTCACGGAAATATCGACGTGAAGTAACAAGTGCTTCCATTGTTACGTTTCCTTCGGTCAGTGAGAGCGCCGGAGGCTTACCTCCCCTCTTCCCTCCCCCTTCCCCTCCCTGATTCCCCTTCCTCCCAAACACAGGCTGGCAACGCACTTGCGACTCCCCTGGTGTCGATAGTGTCTATAGACGGCGGTGATCACTTAACATCAGATGAACCACCTGTTCGTTTGCCTCCTATGATATAAAAAAGAAACTTACGATATCAATTTCGTTATCTTATCATTTTTAGAAATTGCAACATGATAGAAAGAGTTGCAATACAAACAGCAGAATAATTAAAAACAGTTTTTAACAACTAGTTTTGTAAAATAATAGAACAGTAGAATTAGTTATTGTTATATAGCAGTTATTGCCATATAAAACGTTTACTAAAGTTACGTTATATGAAAACTGCTAAATTGCAATATTTTTTATAACTTTACTGATATTATCAATGCGAAAGTTAGTTTATTTGTTTATATATGCTTTTACTACTTAACTGATCATGAAATTTTGCATACATGTTCCTACGGGTATAGAAATAGTTTACGATACCTTTCATTAAGAAAAAAAGTAGTGCTCCTATGGGATAGATCAAATTTACATTAAAGCGAGCGTTGTCGCGACGAAATGATAGCTTCCTATATATAACATTAATAAAAACTAAAGTTATATTTCGCGAACCCGCCCCACATATTTATTGTGTACACCTAATGTTATGGACACTAAATCTTGTATCATTCAATTTTGTAAATAAACACCGCCAATTCACTTTAAGTTTGTCGTTAGTAATTGACGGAAAAATAAACAAAGAGGGTTCCTAATCGGCCCGAGTCTGTTGGGGGTCGTCCTGTGGGTGGCTCAATTATGCATTAACGTCAAATAACCAGATCATTTGTAACCGTGTATTGATAATCACGAGTAGGCCGGATTATAGGATTCATTTATTTCTAATTTATTTAGACACTTATTTAAGTCGTATGATATATTAAAGACGATAAATTAGGGAGGTGGTAAAAATGATATATTTCCACTTAATTTTTTGGTAATTCAAAATAGATAGTGAAATATTTATCATAATAATGTATGGATATAATAAAAATGTATTATTCTTCTTCTATTTTATTTTTGGCAACCAGTCTTCTAGTAGACTATTACTGCCATTGTCAAGTGAGTAACGATGTTACAAGTTTCTTGATATAATTTCAATGACCTAACAAGATGGTGGCCAAAATAATAACATGGTGGATAAAATATAGAGACCACACATAGCACTCCAAGATCCCGCCAAAAACTCCATGTATTAGTCTTATTTTTAGTTACAAAATTATAGATTACTATAATCGTAGATAACTATTCTGGTGCATTTGATTCTGTACGACCCGTTTCTGGAAATTATTGTATTCTATTATGTTTTTCTGAATTCTTTATGAGTAGGCGTTAATTTATATGTAAGAAGAAAACCCACTCGCAGCATTTTTCCCAAAAGCGCCAAAAGAAGTATAAGTTCAAAAATACGTGTTGTACGTACCTTAAAATTATATTGTGTTTTTATTTTCTGAAATCATTTACAAATTATTTTATACAACGATTAGCTCTCCGTTGTCCTGCCATATGCTGAAAGGCTGCAAATTTAGGTAATTTGTTTTTTTTATGACAAATAAAAAATTAGACTTTAATAAAATGTCGTTAGCAGCGCTACCTACCGGATTTGATTATAGCTAATAACCATCATAATCATCGCACATGTAAAAAAAACTATGAGAATTATTTAAGGCTTATAGGAAAAAAATCCGAACACAGATATAGGTACTGAAATTTTGTATACCTATACATATAAAAATGTATCTGTATTTTTTTTTTAATTCAATATACAATTGGTTTATTATTGCGTTTGTCATGTACGAGCACATTTGAATGTAAATTCACATACAAATGTTAAAACAATGGATCGATACGCGTTTTGAAATGAATAATATTCGAAATTATGTTAAGTATTATGTTATGTTTAGTATATATATTATATAAATAAACATTTGAATTAATTTTTGTCATATTGTGTAACGCAAGAAACCATCGAGTATAATTGCATATTAACATCAAATTATTGAATGATAACAAATTTATTTACTCTAGGTTCCTTTGCTATTTGCTATCACTCGTTAATTGTGTGGGCTGCAATTGTTTCTGCAAATATAATAAAAAAGATTATTTAATTCATTACTATTATATTTCGTATTTAAATTTATACGAGGTGTTATTCAGTAGTCCTTATTATTGCGGACTACCGGTCGAAGTTGCACAAATAAAATAGTTAATACGTAACCTAATAACCTAATAGCTAACCTAAATGGTGTGGATACCGCACACAGTTTTAACAAATAAAATAGTTAATACGTCATCTAATATAAATAGATGTGACTAGCGTGCGAAGTTTGAGCAAATAAAACAGTTAATGCTTAACCTAACATCTAACCTAAGAATCCTGACTAGAGCTCGAATTATAGCTAATTGTAAGCTAATGTACTGTAATGTACTTTAGTCTCATTTATTACAGAGTTAATGGAGAATATAATCTGAATACGTGCCTGGCCTTATCTCATTATTTAATTATATACATTCGATTATTTACAAAGTCAATGAACGAATCTGCGTTGACATTGTTTATTCAGAGAGGTTGGTCTTTATGTATTATGTATGTTTACGAAGTCTGATCGAGGGAATGCATAACGTTATCGAAGAAATAGATGTCATGTTACTAGAATTGTTGAAATTTAGTTTTTTTTCAACGTTCTTATTAGAGATGGCGGAACTGTCAATAAGTATTGAGATCGATATTTTAAAGTAGATATCGATTACGATTATCGAATATAATATAAATTTTTTGATATGTCGTGATGATTTTGTAAGAATATTAGTAGTTTTAAATGTTAGTGTATTTAGCGCACTCTAGTAGACTTTTGCTATTGTATACTAAATAAATAACATACTACGAACATTACTTCTGAGAAGGAAGTGATTATAATCTACAAGCAAAATAAAGAAACATCAACAGGGAAATAATATTTATTAAAGAAATAGATGTATTGATTCAGGCAAAACAATTTTTATAATAAATAGACGACAGAAAAACTTTGTTCGAAAAGTAAAAGCGATATTTTAATTCCTTAAATTATTCTGTGTCTATATCTAATTATAATAGATAATCATAGTACAATTCTAAACAACTATAAGAGATCTGGCAGCCCTGCTTAGAGGACCTACTTATTTGAGTGTATAATAATGTCTTTTTTTACTATTGCTACCACACACAATACCAATGGTTTAAGTCAGTAACGAAAACGGTGTTGATGTTTGAAAAGTGGATTTTCAATAAATCTACTTGTCAGTGTTCATGCATTGGGTACATATTATACGGACCATCAGTAGAATTATTTTTACAATTTACCATTTTGTTTTTATTATATATTCCTAAGTATTGTTCTGTGCGTTTATTCCTATTTTTTAAATAATCATAAATATTTGATATCTTACTTTAATACTTGAAATACATTATACCTATTTGGAATTCGGGTGATTTGTGCAATGTCTGGTATTTTTGACTTGTACTGTGACACATATTACATTGAGTAAAGTTATTTTTTAGTAAATATATAAGTTTGTCGTGTACGAACTGTGTATGAAGATTATTCGAATTGTGCTGCTATCAAAAATGAAATTACCAGAAGTGAGAAAATGTTGTTTTTGCATACCGTTGCGCCATGGGATTATTGTATTCGCATATATAAACATAGTTAGTATTATATTATCATTTTGGAATATTTTTAATATCATTCATGATGCTGATTATATATATTTTACGAAGATATCTTCCTTTCTTCTATATTTTGATTAGTGGTGAATTACGAACTTTTATACCTATTTTCTTATGGTATAGCCGATATTGGTGGTAGCTGGTTTTTACTATCGTTACTGTTTTTTTAATCTAAATAAATACCTGTATAGTTTTAATGTTGTTGTTAATATTCATTCCATTTTATAAAATACTAGCTGATCCGTACGACTTCGTCTTCACCAGATCGGTTATCACCGGTTTCAATTGTATTATTAAATGCGAAAATTTTTAATACACCTAAAACCCGATTGCAGCCACAATTACGGTTTCCAATTGTAAATCCAAACTATCAAGGGACTCACTCAAACATATACCCAGATGGTATGTGAGAAATCTTTTAAAATAAGCATAGAACCCGTTCGTAGCATCATCTACCGGGTTCAATTAAGATAAAAATTAACCTACATATATTGGCGGTAATGTAAAACAAAGCTTGAGGGGTCTGTGGACCCCGCTTGGAACGAAGTTCCTTTCCTTTTTTTGTAGACGTTTACTATACAGTCAATATAGTTTACATTATAAAATATCAAGTTGATAGAGTTAAATTATAAATTAAACGATAAAATATACAATAAATAATGATAAATTAAACACTGAATGATCTGGGATAATCAAGTTAATAAAAGTTAATACATCAATAGGTAATCCTTGAGTTGGTTTGCTATTGAAATGAAAATTTTATGTATGTATAAATTATATACATTCTCTCTCTTTCTTTTTCTCTGTTACGACACCTAATCTACCTTATATATACTCTGCACATCCACAATACGTAAAATAAATATAATAAAATAATTCGTTCAGTAGATTTTGAGTTTATTGTGAACAGACAAACAGACAGACGTGGCAGAGGACTTTTTTTTTAAATATGTAGTAATTCGTGCCGTAACTGGTAAACTTTTTTTTTGTGATTCAGATAACATCACTGGCCGCTGTAGCGTTCCTCGTTATCACAACTGAACTACGAAGGTCGAGGTTGATGGAGGACGGATCTCTCGAAATGGTCACCTCAACTGTCCTCTTTAGTATCTTTGGAATGAGCGTTATATTAAATATTATGCTGCTGATTGCCGGTTATCAGGTATCATTTTCATTGAAATAGTACTTACTATAATTAAGTATTTTGTATAAATTTCACTGGGAATAATTTAAAAAAACCCAGTTAGAGGTTATCTTTAATCTATCTTTTTGTAGGTGGTAGAGCCACGCTGAAACTATTACTGGTTTCAGCATGAATGGGTCGGCTCGTCCGGGGTAGTACCACCCTCTCATAGAAAACCGACGTGAAGTAACGGTGCTCGCATTGTTGCGTTTCGTTCGGTCAGTGAGAGCTCCGGAAGCCCAACTCCCCTCTCTCCCCTTCCCCTCCCCCACTACTTATCCTATCCCCCTCCCCCCAAACACAGGTTGGCAACGCATTTGCGACTCCCCTGGTGTTGCTAGTGTCCATGGACGGCGGTGATCACTTAACATCAGGTGACCCACCTGTTCGTTTGCCTCCAATGACATAAAAATAAAAAATAAAATTATATTGAAAGAAAAAATAACGTTAATTATTAGGATGCATATAAGTAAATAATTATGTTTTATTAAAAAAGATATCAGTCTCAAAATTTGCTTATAAAAATTTATTTGAGGTATTTTAGTACTTTTGGAATTACAGAGTGTCCTACAGGAAATGATTTTTTAAAAATAACTTTGATATATATTTACACCTACATGCCTACGTGAAGTATATAAGACACGCACACACACACTCACAATAATTACGATTATTATTGTGACGTGTTATAATAATGAAATAATATTATTATACATACAATGGTCGTATTTGTATTATCATTTACGTATCAAAATTTTGATAAATCTCTATGAATTTAAATCTGCATGTGTTCATAAGTTTTCACATCTATCGTGAGGTTATAAGCGCATACCTACTTATGTCATTATTCTCTTCTTACATATCTATTAACAAAACATCACGCGGCGTCTTCACTGGCATGAGTAGAGAGAATGGGTTATATCTATTACTTTTTTCGATAGTTGTTTTCTACGTTCAGGGTGTTAGCACAACCTCGTTATTTAAATCAAAAACCCTTCTCAGGGCCTAAACTGAATAAGGAGAATTTTGAAAATCAAAAATTCTTTATTCAAAAAGGCCCTGAGAAGGTAATTATGAACGTCAAAACTACCACCGGTTCGGAAAACAACCCAGTCATCGAGAAGAACCGGCAAGAAACTCGATCTGGGTTATATTTTCATTAAACTTTTTATAGACATATACAGTTTTTATAGTTACATACACATTTGTTTTTGGTGGATGCACAGAGAGAGGCGTCATTTCCAGACGTCACCATCGTTCACATATTGATTCCATCCTATAATAGCATTTATGCGTTAAGACTCCTTTGGCATAGTATTTGATATAATACTAAGATAATATCTTATATATTAATACGTGAAGCCAAAACTTTGTACCCCTTTTTAAGCGAATTACGCGAAGGGATGAAAGTGAAATTTGGCATAGTTAAAGTTTATATGCAGGAGGAGTGCACAAAGTTATTCTTTTATATAAATTGCTTTAAAAACACATTAAATTAATTAAAATATACATTACTCACACTCCTGCTTGAATGACACACAACATATACACACATGTAAATGGAAATGACGTTTCGCCATCCGTCATTTTACTCTTACATTCCAATTACTATATGTAAATCTATAAATCCACTGAAATAATTATTATTCTCTTTGTAATTATTGAATAAGTGTTCGTGTGTACTTTAATAGGTGGTAGAGCTATACTGAAGCTATCTATTATTACTGGTTTCAGCATGAATGGGTCGGCTCGACCGGGGTATTACCACCCTCTCACAGAAAACCGACATGAAGTAACAGTGCTTGCATTGTTGCGTTTCATTCGGTCAGTGAGAGTGCTGGAGGCCCACCTCCCCTCCCCTCTTTTCTCTTCCCTTACTCTTCCAAGACAGGGTGGCAACGCACTTGCGACTCCCCTGGTGTTGCAAGTGTCTATGGATGGTTGTGATCACTTAACATCAGTGTACCCACCTGTCCGTTTGCCTCCTATGATATAGAAAAAAAAATGTCAAAATGAATTATAGTCGAATATCGCCCATTAGGCGACCTCTATATATACTGTGTTCCAGAAAGACGTCTCAATGCTACGGCTGTACAATTATTATGGAGTTGTTACAATTTTAGCTGCGCTTGTTCCAGTCTTCATTCTCTTGTCTAGAAGAATGATTGTCGACGTCACTGTGGCCTTACTTGCTATCGGTAAATTATTTTCTTTGACGTTTATACTACTTACTTCTGTACAATTATGTTACGAAAGTAAAGTTTTTTGAAGTGAAATCTTCTTTAGGCGCGTTGAAAGTATTTTTGGCAGGAGCTAAATTTATAATTTAGAGTCATGACATGCTACGTAAGCATGACCGATCTCTACCAATCGGTCCAAAAGCTCCTCGAATAGAGTTAAACTAATCAAACGAGCTAAGCTAGTCGAACAAACTGACAAGGAAATCATTTGTGAGTTCCTACCGATACTTCAAGATATCAAAGTATAGACTAATTTAATGAACGTTTATTTTAATTGGTACAGCGTCCTTGAAATGTCACAAATATAATTAATATTAAAATACTGTTGTTATGTGAACAGTTTTTTATGGGTATGATTAGGAATAAAATAGACGTTCTATAATGCAAACAAAACATAATAATTGCAAATTTTATACCCGTCAGGGTTTGGTATTTTATGAGTGTCTTTTTTATATTCCATTCTGTATATGGGAGTCATTATCTTGTTATTCAAATCCTACTTAAATAGGGTCAGCACAATATAGTTTTCCTATTTATTTTCTTCAATCCAATGGTAATTTTAATGTTCATAAATTCCTTCTCAGGCTCTAAATTGTTATTGATTTGTATACATGGAACATTTAATCCAGTGCCAACCATTATTTATTCATTTTGTTTTTGAAATATTTGTACTACTTATGAATCAAGAATAAAATATTTTTTTCTCCACAATACCGTTGGTCAGCTGGAAGAAAATAAATGCATTAAGCTCGCCAGTGAATACACTAACAATTGCAATAAAGTATTCACTTTTTTCTTACTCACATATAAATGAGTATATCCTAACTAGTATTATGTGTGTGTTCCCGAGAGATAAGCCAAAAGTACATTTACGCGATCGAAGCTGCGGGCAAATACTAGTGAAATATATCTTTACATACCCCATACGGGACCTGACTTGATGTTATCATTCTACTTTCAGTAATGCAACTATACGTCATCGTGTTAGTAAGAAGTGAAATCTTGAAATTGGAAAAGAAGCAACTGAACACAGAAGAACATGCACAGCGAAGTCCAGAAGAAGTGATAGATGTACCAGATAGAGAAAGTTTATTGTAAACGGCTTAAAAGAGGAAAGATTTTTTATATAATTTTTGTAATGTATTTCTGTAAATTTACTGGAAAGGACCTCAAGAAGATATATGTTTTTTAGAAATTGAAATAGTTAATTTTCATTCTACTTTTTTTCTCTACGTAACAGGGTTTATGCCATAATGAAGTACATTATAGTTAAAATAATGTATTGCAATATAACGAATTGAAAATAAAACCGGATTAAAAAATATATTGACTAGATTAGTATATAAGTAGTATCTAAGAAAATCATTTCTACGAAAAGGAAGTCGCGGACACCAACTAACAAATAATGAAAATGTTAGTTTTGGTCTAATTAAATTTAGTACGGGGGTAAGCGCAATGTGTAGGGGAAAATAATATTAAACTGAAATCTTTAAACTATTAACAAAAAATATTATACTAGGGGGCCCGGCGGACGTTGTCCCACCCTGATAATTAAAAAAACAACTAAAATCAGACCGCAGGGCAACCTACCGTGTCCAATTATGTGAATCTAAACCATTCTCGAATTCACTGGAACACAAAAAAATCATTAAAATCTATCCAACCGTCTAGGAGGAGTTCAGTATATGCACACGGACAGTACTATATATATATATATATAGATGAATGTGCATGAAATGCTTAATATACTCGTAACTTTATACTGTATCCGTCTAAATAGCTTTCAAATTATACGTCTCCTTTTTTCTTAGAACATATAATGAGTATATTGAGCTATCTTTAAAAGATAGATATATGCCCTCAGAGACTTCTTTGTAGATGTATAAAAGGGGAATATCCCAACATACATTGTTTTGTTATATTTCAAAAGCGTTTTCCAGGAAAATTCCCAGGCGGCTTGACTTTCTTCGACATTTCCAACATTTATCGTTGTATTTCAATAAATTTACACAAAACATTGCCAAATTATATACGTAAATTTTCCTTATGAATCACTTTATCAGATTATAAACAGTATGAAAATCCGTTCAGTAGTTTTTGTCCGCTTATCGCGAACAGAGAGACAGACAGACGTGGCAGAGGACTTTATTATACTATGTAATGATCACCACTCTTACATTTAAAAAAGTTTGAACCAAGAGTCTGCAGAAGAATTTGAAATAACTTGTAATATCGTAATTATTTCATAGTTATATCTATTAGTAATAATTCCTTCCTTCATTGTTGTCGTCTTGCTGAATTTTTCTTTTTTTCTGTCACTGTATTAGCGTCGATGTCCGGAATAGTACTGTATTCGGGCGCATCGTTGTTCGCTTATAAATTTATTAAAAGAAAAGGATGAAAATCTCTAGAAAGTAATTATCATTTGATTTATTACGTCGAAAGTGCTTAAAGGGAGCATTAAGTTTTGATGTATATTATATGTAGTACTTGATTGTTTGTTTGGAATATTCGGAGCGATAAGTTTCAATATGTTCGTATTCCGCGCTACAATGAGTCATCACGCTACCTTATCTGTTACTACGAGTTTATTGGTGATGTCTGTCGCTAATTCTAAATTTTTGTGAATATTATTTCTTCATAATAATAATTTATTTGTAATTTTAGCTTTACACCAATATGTATTCGATTGTTTCGAGTATAAAATATTAATTAAAAGGCACGTAAATGCAATGAATTAAATTGTATTTAAAATCATTCATCGAAGGACCATTGTCTGTCATAGATTAATTAATAAACCAGATGTTAAATACTTTTGATTCAGCTTTTCTGTTAATTTCCGTGGGCTATAAAGGCGCGTCGGCTCTGCTGTTCTTAAACTACACAGGATCTGTAAAAGTTTACGCAAGCAGGAATATGAAATGTGCCAGGTCTGTATAATAATAAGAAACTCATTGAAAACGATGACCGACTTTTTACTGCATCGCACGACTTCAGATCTTGCAATACAATGCGTTCGAGTTATTATTATTATTTTTGTAATATATACTTAAATATTACCAAATTTCCATTCACCGAATCACAGGTGGCTGCCCTCGGGACGCTAAATCGTGACTTACTCCAACCTGACCATTGTCAGTGATATTCGCCGGGATAATGAGGTTTTACAAAAGCAGCGTTGCACTGCACGTCGTCAATTATATCAATCATGACGTTCTTACCGAGTTAAAAGGACACCGCCTAACCGCAGAACGATTATTGTTCATTTAAATTTAATAAAATTAAAATGATATCTATTTATGAGGAAAGTTTTTTTTTGTGTAGTTTCGCGTTCAGTGCTTGTTATACGAAGATTTAGTTGATAACATTAGGATGAGGACAATTAATTTTAGTTTCTACCAAACGATATTAAATAACGATGAATTTCATTATGGTAGAAATGCTAATCCTAGAGGGGAGAATTAGTTCTTAAGTGCAAATTCCGGAACACGCCTCCACGATGCTTGGCGACAGTTTATCAACTTAAGGGTGGTAAATAGCCAGGCGAGGCTAGAAGAAGCCCTGCCACCATGCTATGGTTTCTAACCCCATAGCTCACACATAGCCACAACCCTAACTCGAAACGCATGTATTCACTAAACCACTAAACCATCATCGCGCCACGTTAATCTTCTAAGTTGTAAAATAGTCCCAATCACATCAATGATGATAGAGAATAAACAAATACTATACACCAATGGTAGAAAATAGATTTGTCTGTTCGATTTAAAACAATCTCAAGAATTATAGCTTTTTAAAATATTTTATAGGCATGCGCTTGGCCTCGATCTTACCTGATGGTAAGTGGAGATGAAACCGAAGATAGATCATGCTTACTCTTCAGATGCCTCTATACAGCTAAGTTGGATGTTGACGGAAAGAGAGTCGTTGGGAGTAAATTCCATTCTTCAGTCGTACCTATAATAAAAGACGAAGTAAGTCGTTTCATAAATATCAACCACATTATAGTGGAATTCCTCACAGTGTCTAGTCGTCTTTTGGTGGAAAGGAGAGGACGGAATTAGACTGTGCAAATCCTTCTTATAAGTACTTTCCAAAGTGTAACCAGTAGAACACTGACAGGTAAGTTATCCTTCGTCGATGCTGTACATTATTCATCACTACTTCATCGCCAACAAGACTAAAAGTTCGGCGCTCAAGAGACAAGAGCGGCCAACTGATAATCGAATGATGTATGACAGCAATATTCCCCACGTAAACATATTTAAGCTATACTAGATAGGCTGAGTTGATCTGGTTTGAAATACCGTTTAACCTTAATCCGATCCGAAGTTTTCTTTACCCTTGTTCTTGGTTTTTGCTCACACGTGCGCTCGAAGTTGACATCAGATGTTAGCTGGGTCCTAAGAAGCACGAGGTTGTCTGTTACTTGAAGAGAAATACCTTGAAGAAGTCATGTTGAATGGGTTATTTTACAGAGATAAAAAAGCCTATGAGATATCCTATGATATGAATTCTATACTGGTTGAGATTTTAAGGGACCTGGGGGAAAAATAATATTTTGTATGAATATGGTGCAATAATTAAGACAAGTAGCGAATTGAACTTCCGTACTAAGGGTTCCGTAATCTTAATATATATATTTCTTGTGTGCGTGTGTATGTGACTGAACTCCTCCTAAACGACTGGACCGATTTTGATGAAATTTTTTGTGTGTGTTCGTGGAGATTCGAGAATGGTTTAGATTGACAATTGGACTCGGTAGGTGGCGCTGCAGTTGACTTTTAGGATTTTTTTTATTATCAAGGCAGGACAACGTCCGCCCGGTCCGCTAGTATCATTATATAAAACAAAGTCCCCTACAGCGTCTGTCTGTCTGTCTGTTCGCGATAAACTCGAAAACTACTGAACGGATCTTTATGCGGTTTTCACCAGTGGATAAAGTGATTCACGAGGAACGTTTTGGTATATAATTTGTCTAGGATTTTTTTATAATCAGGGCGAGACAACGTCTGCCGGGCCCGCTAGTTGTTACATATTGTAGATAAATATTTTTGGTATATTTTAAGTGGCGTTCTTTTATCTTGTACATGTGTGTATAATACATAGTATAAATTAATAGTAAGTATACATTTATATGCAATAATAAAGTAGAATACAGAATTTTAAATTATTTTTCGGATTTATTTCATAGTTTGGGCAAAAGTACATCTCATCCTGTTAAATTGAAAGACCGCAGGACTTCGGGAAGTAGGTTTTGGTAATTGGTTAGTTAGTGGTGCTTTACGTATGAGGAACAGGTTTAGTTTATTGCGTTTGCCTAGTTTTCTTCCCCAGTAGTATGGAGTCATATAGCCTTTTTAATATATCGTGGTGTTTATGTTGTTCTTAAAAAAAAAATGACATCTTTATAGTATTTTTACATTTCTAAAAGTAACATAACTGTCTTTCTTGGTACCACTTATTTAATGCTTTTTATAGTGTTAAAGCCTTTCTCTGTTATGAAGAAATACGTTTATATATTAAACATCAGTAAATATTTACATTCATTATTATCAGTATTATTGTTTACAGAATGTTCCGACTAAATCTTTGAGTAGCCGAAATTTATAAGAAAGGCACTCGACAACAGCTGCTTTGTTTGTTCAAGTTATACTTCTTTTGGCGCGTTAGGGAAAAAAATGAGAGTAAATTTTTACGATGCGCGCGCACACCGTCACGAAAAACGGACACCTTGAAGTTATTACGATGTGCGCGCACACCGTCACGAAAAACGGACACCCTGAAGTTATTACGATGCGCGCGCATACCGTCACGAAAAACCGACACCCTGATGTTAGCTATAGTCAACATTTTGTTTCTTTGTATTTGTTGTTTGTATTTCTTAGTATTCAAACTTTAAATGTATTAAGTACCTTTTTTCTATTGTTAGTGTCGTTTTTTCTTCAAACGTAGAATAAGGCGAAAGATAAATATTTTCAAAAGTTTTTATCTTGTTACTCCAAAGAAGTATAACTTCTAACGCGTGTACATACGTACACACACACTTTTTTTATTGTCGGTTGCCAAGAACACGCGTGTATTTACTCTTGGATTGTTGTAGCGCTTCTAGAAAACTTTAGTGTCAGTTACCAAAATCACGAAGTACCTATTTTATTATGTAGTTGTAAACCATCTTCTTCTTCTATTTTGTTTTTGGCAACCAGTCTTCTAGTGGACTATTACTGCCATTGTCAAGTGAGTAACGATATTACAAGTTTCTTGATATAATTTCAAGGAACTAACAAGATGGTGGCCATCTTGTTAGAACTTTCTTGGGAGTTTTTGTGGCAAGTCAGAATCCATGCTCCGTCGTATTATTTCCGATCCACTTCACTCGTGCACAATAACCAAACTATATTACGTAAAGCACCACCAACATTACACAATATAGAGCCAAATAACACAAGATTATGGAAACCATCGTAGAAACTGTTAATTTAGCCAGTAGAAGAAAAGAGTTAGGTATGTGTTGACGAAAAAGTTTGTTTGACACGTGCATTAGTAAACGATGAAAAGAAAAGGCACGTTGGAAACTCTTTACAAAACGTCTTTGAAAATAATTTAAGCCTAAAATATAATCCTTTTATAGTATTTCTAAACGTTACTTCTTTTTGCTGTTGTAGCTCGCGTGTGGTACCTGCTATTGTAAACATTCTGCGAAGTGAAGGAAAATCGTTTAATTTTTTTAAATCAATTGAAGCTCCTTTTTTAAATAAAATGGAAAACAACCTAGTATTCATTTAGTTTCGTGCCTCGTCAAGATCAAGGGCATATAGACATAAATAGATACATTAAAGTGACTATAGGAGTTTCGTTTTTCATTATGTAGCACTGGACCCTGAAACGTGTTTTTGAAGTGAAAACAACTTTAGACGTGTGACCGGTATTTTTGGTAGGAGATAAATTTATAATTTCGCGTCATGACATGCTAGCAAGCGTGACCGAACGTACTGCTCGGCTTGCGTCAGGCTAGCGACGCGTAGTATAGGGGCCTGTGTACGTGAAATATTGATATTTTGCAACTCATCATAGATTTGATTGATTGATAATCTTCATAGGATTGTATAAAATTATTGCTCTGTGTGCCAATAAATGCGAAAACTAGACTAATGTTTGTATGTTTCAATATAAAATTCATAAAATTTACATAATTCAAACTATAATGAATTTAATAATTCAAAAGAGAAAATACGTATACCATCGTTTTGAATTTTCACTTCTGTCGGCAGTCCTTATGACTGCCTCAACTTTTTTTTTTATATATTAGACGTCAGCTGGTACAACTTAGAAGCAATTATTTCGATAAATTTTAAAACAAACATTTCGTATTTACATTTCTAGCTATATATTTTAAGAATGACATCCTATAAGTTTTATGCCTTAATAAAAGTATACGTCAAGGGGGTTATTACTATAATTTCCTATGTTTTACGGTGGTCGAAATGTATATTTAAGTGGCAGCTGGTATTCGAGTGAGAAAAGTCTGAAAGCCGCAAACTCGGTGGGCGGGGCTTGCACGATCGCAGTTACCTACCAACAGGCTTGTAAAACAATGGTATTTTTGTATTTTTTGTTTAATTTTATTAGCACTTACTACCTGCTGATGTAGGATTGTGAAGATCCCGTTCAATCTTTCCCTACGCTGCTATATTTGTTTATAAGTTACTATTATAAGTAAATATAAAATATTTAAATTTAAAATAAACGTGTGAGGTTAGACCACCCGTGTTAGGAACTAAGTTCTTTACGCTTTTGTTTTAACTCCGAGGGTAATTTATTGAAGATTTAGAATATTTTTTTTCGTATCTTTTCGTCACGTAAGGAAAACGCGTTTTGCTCCCTCTAGCGTCTCTCTGTCTCTATGTAATCGTTTTTTTTTGTATTGAAAATGAATCAGATTGGAATCAAATCAAAAAGACTCATTTAATATTCTAGGAAAAATATTTACTATAAATTAGATATGAAATAGTGAATTATATAAGAGATGCTGAATAAATAAAACAAAAACATACAAAATTCAGTGGAATATCCACACATTTTTTTTTAATATCATAGGAGGAAATCGAACAGCTGGATCACCTAATATTAAGTGATCACCACCATCCATTGACACTCGCAACACTAGAGGAGTCGCAAGTGCGTTGCCAGCCTGTGTTTGGGAGAAGGGTGAGTGGAGAATAGGAGAGAGGTTTTCTGTGAGAGGATGGTACTACCTCGGGCGAGCCGACCTATTCATGCTGAAACCAGTAATAGCTTCAGCGTGGCTCTACCACCTACGACGTGGCTTTACCACCTTCGATTCACATTCAATATTGAGGTACTACAAGCGGCACAGACCCACAGACACGTACAATAAAAAGGGACAGAGAGAAAGAGAGAAAGTTGCATGAAGGACGTAATATTTTTCCTTATGTGATGAACTCTAACCGTTAAGGCCACGTTAAGGAACTTCGTCAACGTCCAATATATACAACTTTCAGGTCCCATATTACAGATTAAGTTCTGTAACGCTGCAGACTTCACATTACTTTACAATTTACGTACACAAACTATACCTAAACTTAAGGCAATACATTTTGCATCAAGAAAATTATGTGATTTGAACCAGCAAACCAAAACCACCTTGACAAGTGCAGTGCTATTGATTCATAAGAATTTAGATCGATTTTGTAAGCATTCGTCGTAAAGAACTGCTGACATTGTTCCGTCTAAAATTTACTAACAGTGCATGCGGCTGATCTCGTGTTTTTTTATTATTTGTTGTAAAATGACTAGATTATGCCAAGATGGATATTGTCTGAATGATCTCGTTCTTTAGATCATTTTTATCTTATTTAATCTATCTGTGATTTTTACGACATTCAAGGGTACAGAAGTTGATACGCTGCAACCTCATTTAGTGATTGACCTAGACAAAATTGATAGTGTGAAAATATTAATATATACGCGTACTAATTTTCATAAAAATTGGTTGAATAGTACAAAACTTGACATTCTGCAGCGCCACCTAATGGCAATTTATAGAAAAAGTAGTAGGCCCAGCGGACGTTGTCCCACCCTGACAATAAAAAAAGCCTTGACAAATTATATGCCTAAACCTTCCTCATGAATCACTTTATATACTGGTGAAAATCTTATGAAAATCCATTCAGTAGTTTTTGAGTTTATCACGAACAGACAGACAGACGTCGCAGAGGACTTTGTTTTGTAATATTGAGTGATATAACACCTATACATATATCGAACAATACTCAGTAAAATTTTAGTCGAACTAACACACAACTTAAATATTTTACACCTATAACGAATAGTGTACGTCTAGCGTCCCAAACATTGAAAACGCAAACTACGTACCGCCAGTTATCATTTCTGGAGTATATAATTGTCGCTAATTTCGCGTCTCCATTCAGACTGTGAATGGCGACCATTAGGCGCAGCTCTCGACGCACCTACCTATGCTAATAAGTGCATTTTCAGCTACGTCATTGTAAAAAATGCAGTGAAAATCAGTCATTTTTTTTAAGTGAGATGTTTTCAAACAGATATAGTAATTTTTGTGTTTATATCTTTGTTACACCATCATACCACACAGTAACAGCCAAGTTGCGACATAATATTCACCGTTTACTTGTAACCATTGCGACACATCGGCCACCTGCACATCACGCGACATGAGGCGACAAGTACGGGGTATCGGACCCTCGTCACCACCCTGGGATCGTGAGGCTCACCTCATACATTGTATCGGAGTTGAGGACACTATTCGTTCAGACTTCGAGCGGTAGTCACATCTCTTAGGTTAGGTTCTAGATTAGGTTGCACTCTCGGTTCAGACTTCGAACGGTAGTGACTTCTCTTAGGTTTAGTTTAGTATAAGTAAAGTGTATTCTTTTAATATTAAATCATTTCTTATTAAAAGTGCCTTTTTTTGAATCTCGCGGACGCGCCCCACATAATTTCTTTGTTGTTTTATTTGTTACTAATCGATTGTATTAAATAACCATTATTTTGTTAAGCTACTCACATACTTGCGTGTATCGGCTCAAAGTTTTGTCTCTTTATTTTTTTTCTATGTCTAAAAATCGATTAATCGATGTCAGATCGCCGTCCCTAGATCGGATGTAGGCTCGAGTCGTTGTGGGTGAGGTCCTGTTGAGAATAGCCAGTACTATAGCCTACGGTAATTTAGTATACGATTATAGTAATTTAGTATGAGTCGGTAATAGTCTAATCAATAGTATCCACGGTCACTAGGTCATGTACAAACTCTAAGCATAGTTAATTGAAATTACATCAATGTATATAATGCAGATTAACCGAAATGAGAACTATTACATTAATTGCAAAGTTGACCATCATAATACGAAGATAATCTTTTGTAGTGTACGTGCCAGTGATTATTTGAGGATTAGGCGATTCTCTGCTACTTAGTGCACAATTCTTAGGGAAATAGCGATTATTAAATGGATTTTGTTTATTAATATATATGTAAATATAAAATTTTGAAATTAAATTTCTGTATTAAAAGAGGACAGTATAGATTACTGGTCACTTTTGTTTTAAATTACACAGTTGTTTTTTTTATTATAATTTAATGAAGGGTGAAAAATAAACTTTGTTACATAGTCTAGGGTCAGCTGATCTAAAGTAGCACCTACTACATTACTAAATATATATTTTAGATTAAATCATTTATTCATAGTATTTTTAAAATATAATAATTATATATAAAAGTTGAAGAATATTTTTTTCATTAATTCGCCATGTCACCGAGATGTGCGGTCGAGGTGACGTCACAACATGGCGTCGGGTATGTGGGAGCCGAGCGGAGATAGGATCCGGTCATCCTGCCCATTTCCGGTCTTCACGCGGCCGTGACGCTTCCGGACGCGCGTCGCCGTCGCCTCTACAAAGATATAGAGATACGCTAGATGACCATAATGCTGTTAAAATAAATATGTTTGCAGATACACTAGATTTTCTTTTTTTTAATGTGCTGTTTTAAGACATAGAAAAATGTTTTTAAAATAAAATAATAGTACTTAAGTACACATTGATGATAAAATACACTTAAAAAATTAGTTTAAAAAGTCTCTGATAATTAAAATAGTTTTTGCACCTCGCGAACAACAGTCATTAGAAATATTTATTAGCTAACTTGAAACTAGATAATACTATAATAATACCTTTTACAAGGTTTTAATAGCGTAGAGTATATTTTACCCCATCTTTAATACTTATTTCTTAATAATTGCGTCTTCGATTTCGTGAGCCATTTCAATTTAATTTAGTTTTATAAAATTTCTAGATGTACAAAGTTTGACATACTTATTATTGAAAAAAAAAGATAGTTAATTTTTGTTCTAGTAACATGGTCTACGTTAGCGTGTCAATATTAATCCCCCCATGATTCCGCCGGAGGCGCTCTTAGTATATCTATCTATGTAAAAATATGTAATGTAATCTTCAAACAATATATTTACATTAGGCCAAGCTCCCTATTTACTTACTTAAATTACAGAAATCGAAAATAAAAATAAGAGTTTGATTAAATTTAAAATAGCAAGTGAACTTCATGTATAGCTCTCGCTCATAAGCGAGCCTTAGCAAAGCAGAGATGTGGCTCGTACACGCAATACTAAAATCTTGGTACGAGAATGTATGGAAAAAGCGCGTAGTCTAGGTTCTCTTACGTTGATTGTGCAATTTTGAAGCAAAATTTAGCTTACTCTAGCAAAACGGCTTTTAGAAAATTTACAATCATGATGTAAACACTAATTTATTATATTTAGGTTTTCAAAATTTATTTCCATTCCAACCTAATTCCACTTCAATAAAATGTCTGTAATAAGATATCATATCCGGAAATATAACATTTTCCGTTTCGACATCTGTGGCGTGTAACATAGAGTTTTGTGATACGATTACGTTGCTGCGTCAGGACTGGCTCGTTGTCACGCTGCGTTGTGGATGTCTTGACGTGTAGATTGTGAATTCGAAAGTTTGATGCGGACAGTTGTCACGCCTGCTTTCCTACTCCACAGGTGCGAAATTACCAAGAGAATGTTGGGTGATAAAGAGAATGTTTTTCAGTTGAGACTTTGTTGGGTGCGATTAGAGACTAATTTCGAAGTTGAACTTAGTTCAACCTTATGCAAAGTAATATTTTTGTAGTAAAAGGGACGATTAATATATACTAACATAAGACAGTGCGCGATCACTGTGTCTGTTGCCTAAACGTCAAGATATATGTATTACTAGCAGCTGGCCATAACTTTATCTGTGTTTGTATCTTTCTAAATATTACGCTAAAATAAAGGTGACAAAATGCCACGGACCCCCGACTTGGTAGCCATCAAGCGTTGTAAGCCTACACTGTGACGATTTTTACTGGGGCTACATTTAATGAATTTGCTACGGGCCTCGTGATACATAATACATTATCTTCATGTAATTCTAACGATTATTGCAGCTCACACCGACATACCTATCAGATGGCAGGGTTTCTCCAAAGCCACTCGATAGTTATCGATATATTTCGCTCATAAACATTTTTAAGTGATTATTATACCAAATCACATCTTTATTTAACTTAAAGTGGAATTGTGGTTAAAATGCTAAAAAACCTATTAAAAAAAATTATAAATATGTCACTTTTAATCGTGCTATTATGAGAGGTATACATACATACACTTGGTGTATGGTGGCGAACTTCTGAGTAAGATTAATTTATAAATGATATAGGAACGTTTATATATGAAAAAACGATTCAATGTTATTTACGTACCCCTTATTGTAATTTATAGTTTGTATTTTTCGATATCGAACGGAAGTGTACGCCCGGTAGTAGAAGAGCGAGAGAAAAATACTCATTTTCTTTATAGGTAGAACGAGACAGAAATGCCCGTTGGCCGTGATGGATTAACTATACGTTTAAATTCCGTAATATTGACGGATGGCCTGTGGAACACCTGACAGCGGTCATGCCCATATGTCGATGTACTCCGGCGGCTTGGTACCGACGCACGCGATCTATTCCCTTCGCCTTGGCCTTCGTCTTTCGTTATCTTTAAAGTTTGTCTATATAAAATTACACTAATTTATGAACGTAATTATAATATAGCCTTAATTTATCGCGCATAGGTTGAACACAATCTCTCCTAATCTTATTTGACTATAGGACCGAGGACATAAACAAAATGAATGTAAAATAATTCTGATAAAATGGATTTGACGATCGAATCTTCGACAGCTACTTACTATTTCTAATTAATTCTCTTTATCAAATATTATTAATATCATTACCAAATGGGCAATTTTATAGTGTATCTTACCAAGACTTCAGTATTCCAACAAGATGGTGGTTGGAGCTCTATCTATAAATCTCCAAGGAGTTTTCGTTACATATCAAAATTCATATTTCGTGTTATTACTTACTACTTATGCAGTATAACCGAACAAATATTACGTGAGATGTCACCGACATTAAAACAATACAAGGTCAAGTAACGCACGGTTATGAATATAAAATAAAAACCACTGGATGACAGACTGGAATCTCGCCAGATATTACGTATTTGGCATCGTAGTCCAGTCAAAATAGACAAAAAATAGTCATAACATAGCCAAAATTCGCATAGAGCTGAAAATTGGCAGAGATGTTAAATACATCATTATAAATATAATTCCAAAAATCCCCTTCGATTCTACTTCTGCAAAAAAAAATATTCAAGGTCAAACGTACAAAGTTAAGGTTTTTTCCATTTTTCTCGAAAACGGTAAGTTTTATCGTGAAAATAGGTCAGACAAAAGTTGTAGATCATACAATTCTCTACAAAAATGGTCTCATCACTTTTTCTCTTTCGACTCACCATTCGTGAGATATCGCGGTTTTAACAATTAGAAAATTCATATTTTACATAATATGCACTTAAATGCAGCCTGTACACGTCATCGGACGTTCGATATAAATGAAAATAAGAAACTCTATAACGCAGTGGGAACAAGGAAAACTATGAAGTCAGCTCTTTATAATTGCTTTGAATGTTTAAACTTCAAAATTGATAATACAAATGCAATCTACATCATCGATGGAGGGTATCTATTACATCGTGTTGTATGGGATCGATATGAAACATTTCATATTATTTTGGAAAACAGAACAACGTCGTTGGACTACAAAAACATTTTCATCTGTTGATATCGTTTTTGATCGATCTGTGAAAGTTCCAACAAATCAATAACAAATTCTTGCAAATACTCACAATAAGTCTCGTTTCATTTCAATGTGAAGAATTTACAGCTGCTGGTATTCCAATAAAACAAGCTTATAATGATGATGATGTCCTTATAACTGAAACAGCAATAGAACAATGGACAAATTTAAATACAACTATCGTTGTTGGGGAAGATGTTAATTTGTAGATATTACTGACTGCACGGACTCCAAATGATAAAATTATTTACTTTTTGAAACCTGGGAAAGCTCAAGTACAATCAACAATATATTCATCACAAAGTCTGACTGCATATCCGAAATGTCAAACTCATATATTATTTTTACATGCAATAACTGGTTGCGATACTACATCAGCAATTTTTAAAAGAGGTAGAAAAGCAGTATTTATATTGTTCGAAAAACGTAATGACTTAATTGATTGCGCAGAAGTATTTACAAAGATTGACTCTTCTCCATACGACATCGTTACAAATGGAAATCGTTTTCTTCTTGCAATGTATGGTGCTCCAAAGAAAATTGATTCCATAGACAAATATAGATATTTGAGGTTTGTAAAATCTGCATGGAACAATAAAACAGTACACTTTGCCTCCAACATCTGCTTCTGCCTTTCAACACTTGTATTATCAAGTGCACGTGTGGCTAGGCAATGAGCTGGACCCAGAAGAATGGGGTTGGAAATTAACAGATAATTATTTGGAGCCAATTCAAACTCTACTCCCGCTTGCTCCAGAAAAACTGCTTAATACTATTTTTTCTTACTATTAGTAGGAACTATTTTATTAATTGCAGCATCAGAAAGTAACAGTACTGTGTGCTAACATGGTAATCACAGAGAAATCCAAAAATAAATGCGATTATGAAAAGACCTACAACCAATCGTCTGATGCTTGTCATGCCGACCTGTATGATTCTCAACAGTTGGATTTACACTGTAATTTATAATTTATACAACAAATATATTTTAATGTCTTTGTTTCCCTAAAACATCATTATTCTATTACTATAAATTAGTAAAGATTGTTTGTTTGTAGAAAGTAATTTCTGAAATTAATCACCCGATTATCAAAATCCTCTGATAGTTAGAATTATATATTCTCCCTGAATTAAAAATAAATATAGACAACAGTGTTTCGTTTTTATTAAGTTCTATATACTAATTATCATTAACGAAGTAGTATCAAACGGTTGTCAGTATATTATAACGCTCAAATTACTTTTATCACTACATATTAAAAAACAAAGTCCTCCGTTCTGTCTGTCTCTCTGTTCGCGATAAAGTCAAAACCTATTGAGCAAATTTTCATAAGGTTTATTAATAGATAGGCTGATTCACGAGAAAGGTTTAGGTATATAACTTGTCAAGATTTTTTGTAAATTGTTTGAAATATTACGATAATTGTTGGAAGTATCAGAAAAAGTCAAGCCGCCTGGGAGCTTTCGTGGAAAACGCTGAATAATAATCCCCTTGAGATATAAAATAAATAATTGGAGACGCAAACAAAGTCGCGGGAATTACCTAGTGGTAGCATATTATAATAGGTCTTTACCTATGAAATTGCCGTTCTGCAGTACTGGCCATTTCAAATCAAAATAATTTTTGTTTGGCTAAGAATTCTAATTTCAAATTATTTTTTTTTTAAAAACATGGAATCCTTTTTTCAAAAGTAGTCATTTGTTTATTGATTAGTGTTACATTTTCATCACATTTCACTCTTTTTTGTCATCATGGATACGTTAAAAATTCGAGTAATTATGGAATATGAGTACCGTCGTGGCAGCAACGCGGCACAAGCGGCACGCAACATCAACGACGTTTACGGAGCTAACACTACAAACCAACGCACCACCTGTTATTGGTTTGCTCGCTTCCATTCTGGGAATTTCGACCTGAAAAATGAACCTCGCGGTCGTCCGAAGACTTTGGTCTACAATGACGAATTAAAGGCGATTGTGGAAGCTGATGATACACAATCTACGGCCGAATTAGCAGCAGCTTTCGACGTTAGCGTCAAAACAATATTGGTCTATTTGCGTCAAATTGGCAAGGTAAAAAAGCTTGACAAATGGGTGCCCCACGAACTCAATGATCGCCAGAGCGATCGAAGTACGCGTCGAGACGTGCCTTGCACTGCTCAACAGACACACAAATGAAGGAATTTTGAACCGCATTGTTACCTGCGATGAAAAATGGATTCTGTTTAATAACCGCAAACGCTCAGCAAGTTGGTTGGATCCTGGTTCAGTACCTAAACAATGCCCTAAACGAAAACTTACCCCTAGAAAAGTGATGGTCACTATTTGGTGGTCTAGCGCCGGTGTGATTCATGACAGCTTCTTACCAAACGGGGTGAGCATTACTGCAGATGTGTACTGTGAAGCTGGCAGATCTCCAACCAGCATTGGTCAATCGCTCGTCTCCGCTGCTCCTGCACGACAACACGTGGCCTCATACTGCACAGCAGACGATCTCCAAGTTGCAAGAACTGGGATTGGAAGTTCTCCGACATCCGCCCTACTCACCAGACCTTGCGCCTACAGACTACTACTTTTTTCAGAATTTGGATAACTCCTTGGCGGGAAAAAAATTCAATACCCGAGAGGCAGTACAAAATGCCTTTGGAGAATTTGTTGCCTCCCGTCCAGCTGATTTCTTTAAGAAGGGCATCAATAAACTGCCACTGCGGTGGCAAAGATGCATTGATTGCATGGGTGATTACTTCGATTAATACAATTAAAAAATACATGAAAAAAATACGTTTAAATTTTTTCATACAAAACGGAAATTTCATAGGTAAAGATCTAATATCAGTCGCTTGAATGAATGTCAGACAATGAACATTCCATGGTGCATTGTGTAAACAAACTATGGATTACGGAATATCCGTATAGCTTATTTTTCTTTTTTTTTTGTCAAGTTTAGCAGCCGTTTTTTTGTTTTTATATTACTTAATAATTTGTTTTTTTCCCCTTCAAATGTATTAAGCTGTAGGGTGGTAATTTTATCAATTAATTTGATTGTTCTATATTTTTAATTCGATTATTTACCTTTTAATGGAATGCTTATGTTTGCGTTAATATATTTTTTTATAAAATCTAGACAACTAAATAAAATTAAAATATTTGACAGTGATTTACAGATAGGCGGTTTTTATTAAGCTCGCGGTTTTGGCAAAGTATTGTTATGGAACTTATCAACTTCATTTACTCTTGTGTAATGTAACAAATACTTCTCCTCTGTCATCTTACGATATTTAACTTCGTCTGCAGTCAAGATTAGTTTTACAGCATTCCCGTAAACGAATCAGGGAACAACATTATACTGGCTCCGACAGGCTAATGACAAAAAACCACAACAAAAAATGTAAGTGATTAATATTTTACCGTAAGGATATCCGTTGTTCATTTTTTTAAGCATCCCATCCTCATTATTATAGTGAAGGCTATTTCTAATTTCTCACAGACAGGCAGTTTATCAGAAACTAAAATATATATAAATAAGCAATTGTTGCTGCGGACAGGCGTGTCGAAACATAATATTTTGTTTTTACGTCATCTCTCGACATGGTGTCGCCTACAAAAAAGGATGGTGATTGCCGAACAGGCTGAGACAAAGTGGCAGAGTGCGAGACGAATTTCTTACGTTCAACGTGTCGGCATTCGCGATGAGACATCATAAAATAACATGTTTTAAAGAAATATTTCTTTACTTAAAACTGTAGCCTTTGCTCGTGGTAACGTAGATCTGACTTATCCCTATGTCCCTGACAACGCGCATGCAAAATTACATGATGATCGGTTGAGTATTTACAGCGTAACAAGCAAATAAACAAACACACATTATCATATGTAATATTAGTTACTATAAAGAATACAGGCAATTTAAGATATTGGGAAAATATGTCATCATCATCAACTTGTAAGATCTGTAGGGCTATACGCCTCTTCCCAAGGTATGGGCATAATCATCACACCAGCTCACGACATATTGGCGATTTCAAACTGAGAAACGAGCGAGAAATCAGTTCGATATTTTCCCCACATACGGTGGTACTACAAAAACATTTCTCAAGGTCAGGTTTCCTCACGATGTTTTCCTTCGCGGTTCTATATGTGATCGCAGAAAAATAAGAAATCGTCTCTGGACAGTGGACATGCGACTTACATATTTAAAATTCCCCAAACCGTCTGAACAGTTAAATTCTTCAAATAATTTTCGGTCTCGTGTCGCACGTAATTGTTATTAGCGTCGGTAATGACACATAATGACAATATATAAACGGTAAATTAAAATACGGTCGCGACGCCCCTGGGTGATGCTTTACCGTCGTTGGCTACCATAGTTTCTCGAACCGATACGATTTTAGAGCGAGATATACGGAATTATTTACCAAATTAATTTATCGACATTCTTGATTTTGCTCATTATATTTTACAGAATATTAGAATAAGACTATGTGTTAGGGGAATATATTTTACTCTAAGTAATTCTCATTGTAAGTAAGACCAATCTTAGTAGACTCTGCGAGCACAGATCTTCAATAAGTCTGTCTAGGTCGACCACGTATCCGTTTTCCTTGGGGATTCCAATCCAATGCACGATTAGGAATATGACTGTTGTATCTTTTCAAAGTATGACCGGTCCTAGTTCATTTTCGAAGTCGCACTTGATAGTCTATGTGCTCTTCATGGAATATTTTACATGGTACAATTTATAAAATAAAATGTTAATAGTTTATGTAAAAAATATATACTTTTTGATAAATTTTAACCAGGTAATCATTTTTTAACTTAATTATTTTTGCAGTTTAGTTTAGTTGCAGTTAAGCATAATCCGGTATCGACTACGATTGCCGTAAGTAACTTTATGACAGACAGTAGTGGTTATTCATACCGTGTTGCGTGAGTTCGTCAGTTCAGCGCAAGGGTTGTAGCCTGAAGGTTACACTTGCAGTAATTTAAATTGTAAAGAAACAATATCGTACTCGTGCTTCGTGATCGAAGTTACGTTTGTTCTTTTTTATATTTATTTTACATTATTAATTACTTTACTTAATTACTAGCTCTGGACAAACGTGGGTGTAATATAGTAATGTGACGTTATAAGGATTTAAATTATTTTAATACATATAGACTTAATGGAAAAAATACTCTAAACGGTAGTGAAATCGTAGCAAAATCCGTTGCGTAGTTTAAAAGAAGTAAGGAAATATACAAGCGAATATGGTTTAAAATCTATACAAATAAATAATGCCGAATATATGTTACCATAACACTTAAGAACGGCTACACCTATTTGGTAATTTTTTTTTTCGAGTTTGTAATTGTCAGGACAAGCCTTTGAAGGAAAATGTTTGAAAAATTCTACGAAAAAGTGGAATAATATCTGATTTTGTTCGTTACTACATCCGTATGAAGCTGAGACTAGCGTCTAGCATTTATATATATCGCGGAACTACTATTGACCTACGTCCGTGCTATTGACTATATTGGGGGAGTTACTAATGACCTCAAACGCCATTGGTTGAAGTTATCGGCTGTTCATGTATCTTGATTACTATTGGCTGGCAGCTTTGCCTGAATGCCTTAAAAGGCGACCGACATCTAAATACTGGGCAGTGTAGTCCGTTGAGGGTGTAAAGGCCTTGATAGGTTAATAGCGTAGTCAGTTCGAAAAAAAGATACAGGTGACCTCGCTCAAACAGTTGGGCTGGGCACATCTACTGATAATTCGTACCTACCTTCAGTGTTGCACTTCTGTATCGGCTACAGTTTTATTCGATTGTTCTTGGTGGATCGATCGACTAAATTGTAATCATGACGTCATACTTCTATATAGATTTCCGAGTTAGTTAATTACACATTGAGATAATTATAAGGAGCGATGTTATGGATTTTCAAAGGTATATTCTGTCAACTACGTATATAACGCCTGGGTATTATTATATAAGAATTGCAAAAGTTCCGTCACATCGCTTCACGTCGGCTAAAATTACGTCGAACGACAATATTACACCATTCCTGAAACAAACTTCACTCTCTTGCTTACGTCATAGGCGAATTCACTTGTCTCGAAGTCGACGAAACGAATTTGGATTGATACATTTTTCAAGTGAGTTATGTGTGTCGTTTCTAAAATTTTTTAAATTATGATAAAATATTAAAAATGTAAACCAATAATTACATATCATAATTAATAAGCATGCATATAAATAAGTATTTTAAGAAATAGTATTGAGTAATTTATGTACTAAATGCAGTTTTAAAATTCTTGTAGAACGTAAGCTTTGCGTTTTTAAAATAACATATTTAAGGAAATACTCTTTGACGTTTGACTAAAATTTAACCTGATATTTAATGACGAAGCCTATATATTAAACTGAGATGAGGATTTGTTCTCAAATGCAGTTGTTGGAACACATCTATAGATGCTTGACGGCAGATTTTTAACTAGAGGGTGGAGCTAGTCAGGTGAGCTTAGACAAACCCTACCACCATAATCCAACATAATATAATAAAGACTTTATTGTACAGCTTTAAAATAACAAAATTAAATAAAAATCTACACGTAAAATAAGAATGTAAATCTAAAGTGTCTGTACTATTTAGATTTTTGTAAAAAACAAGTGTCGGCAAGCGCGGTGCATTTAATACGTAAGTAACCAAACTTTTTTAAAACAAGTATTCAATACGTATTTAACTTTTTTGTAATAACACGGATAATGTTTTAATTTGGTTTCGGTGTTACAGTAAAAACAACTTATATCAGGATACGGATGATATGAAAGGACAACATGTTATGATTTCATAGCGATGATTTCTTTAATCGGAAGTATGAAAAACTAAATTAATAAAAATAACTAATACTATTTTGTAATAAAAAAATGACACTGGCAGATGCGTAATTGCCATCTTACTGGAGAGAAAATACAAACACAAAGAGTAATTAAAATAAATAAGTCAATTCGGTAGCGGTTTGTGAAAAAAAAAACCTAATTTGTTTACGTTATCAGATTGACGAACAATAAAAGAAAACGCAAACACAAAACATTAATATCAAAGAGAAACAATAAAAAAGCCTCCGTTTGAATAATAACAGTACACCCGATCCGGGCGGGTATCTGACGGCCGCATCTCAATGCAACCTGCCTGTATCGCATTACACATAAAATATTTATTATTTATAGCTCGTAATTAATAAAAACACACGGCGAACACGAAAACAAGTAGCCGGTGTGCTGCTAGCAGGAAGGCGTAATAACTCAATCGCTGGAATATTGCCGGGCCCGATTTGTTACAGTCCAGATTGGATCGCGCCCTCTGGCCAGACAATGTAAACACAGATTTACGCGTCCAGTAGCTTAATGTCTTAACATGATGGGTAATCGCCTACCGCGCTTACGTTAAGCTTTCTTACGACATTGATCAAATCATTCTTATTTTTGATAATTACATATATAAGAATGCAGTTTTATTATACATACAATTTGTTCTCATATATTGCTACTTGGCAAATATAAATCACTTTCTTCAGTCCCGTTGTGATTTGAAACTCAATGAAACTAACAAACGACGCGAGAAAGAGACAAACATATACATCTATAGGATTTAACGTGCGTGAGAATGAAATAGAATACGTTATACAGTATTTCTTATATTTGCGGTCTCCATATTGTATATTGCCACTGCCTTAGTACGCGCGCGTATGTGCGTGTGTGTCTGTGTGCGCCTGCGTATTATGAAGCCTTGAGAAAAGTTATTGTTTATTCTTCACGTGTAACGCTTATATGAATAATATGTAAGCCTCTATGCAGCTGGAAATACACTCGCTGATCCCAAAACATGATAAAATACAAGATAGTCACTGTATCTAGTTTATGCTTATGATGGTAGCGGCCTAGTTGGGTACAAATATCTGACCAACCTATTTCATTCTCCAACGCCACACTCCTAAGTGTGTCTAGTTCTACAAGCCTGCACTGAGAACCGAGAAAATGGTAATCGTATTCCAGATACATCTGCGTTTCTGAAAATCTTAGTTCCCCTAGGGAGGCTTCCATGCTGGAACGGTCAATGTAATGACCACGCGTTCAGTATTGAAGTTATACAACTGTTGACGCTACAACCGGATAGATGGAGCTGTTTCATTCTTGGTAATTTTTACGGTGTATGCCAGTATGTATGTTGTTCAGTTTATGAACTTAGTATTTGAGTGTTACCAAATTATGTTGACGTAGGCACGTACTTTGAATAGTTACACTTAGTAGTCCGGTGAAGCTGTGAAGACCTTGCCAGGTCAATAGCGTAGTCAGTTCGAGAAAAAAAAAATGGTTATACTCTTCTCATCCCTACCTTTTATTTTATTTAATGCTACGTTGTTGTAATGGACATACTCGAGAATGCACGATGCTCATTGCTAGAAATTCAAATATTTGTGTACCCACACATACTCCTATATAATAGACACAGAAAGTCTCCCAGAGGGAGAGAGATACAAGTGCAGGATGCTTTTATCTTACGTGACAATTTCTACCATACAACTTTTACCGCAAACGGCGTTAAGGGACTTAGTTCCAAAAACTATGGTCCACACCTTTGCACACTAAAGGGCATGATTATTATCAATTATACACGTGATCCATTTGCTGAGGCATGACGAAGTCAATGGTGTAAAAAATAAGGTAGCACGACGGGCAAAATGCCAAAGTTTCCAATATAAATGAAGTCAGAGTTCGAAAGGGTTCCAAAAAAATGTGATCGTGGTATTGTAATAATGCTTCTTCATATAAAGAGAGAGTTCTATCTCAGGAATTTGCCAAAGGTATAGTTTACTGGCTATAATTGTAGTCGAGCCTACCGCGATTTGAATTCGCAATTTATAAGGCATTAGTAAGGAATTCTGATCCCTGTAAATAGCTGAATGGCCAGGCGAAGTTACAGTTTAATATATGACAGAAAACTTGAAGGCGCTTAGACCCTAGATCGGCGCAACGCGTGGGCTTAAACTATGAGTATTGTGTGCATCTACAGACTAATAAAGTCCTCGCTGGCTGACAATAAGTTTGTAGTAGGTAGCGATGTTTCCGTGTGATTTTGTAAATGATAACTACAAACAGAGAGTTTCATCTTGTTATGATATTAGCTTATCATAAATATTAGCTTCATCCTTACATTATAAAAAAGGCTTATTTTTATTATGTTTTTTTTTATCTTTTTCAAACTGTTAGGTAATTCGCTATTTTGTATCGTCCTACAATTTGACATAATGGCACGATAGACGAACGAATATCGTTTTTATCGTGACTTTGAGTGTAACCTACGTGAAATGTTCTCCCTTACAAACCCATGGGTTGTTACGCGAAACTTGTTTGATCGCACTTTTGATAACATCGACTAACCATTGTCGTCATCATTTTATCTACACTAATATTATAAAAAGGAAACGTTGTATTTTTGTAGGTTTATAACGAAGAAACTCAAAAACTACTAAACGAATTTCGATAATTCGTTCATCATTAGAAAGCTACATTATCCCTGAGTAACATAAGTTATATTTTTTACTAGAATAAAATAGGGATCCCTACTAAAATTTCAATAATGTAATCCAAGGTATGAAAAATATTGCCATAAAATTACTTTCATCGCATGCGCTGTGGAAACTATGAATGATAGAACAAAAATATGTTCTACAATATTAAAGAACATATTAATATCTATAAAAAAACCTCGCGGTAGCATATGTCCGTCTATTGTAATTATGTCACTGTAATGAATGTAATAAATGTAATGTAATATAATAAAAAATGAGTCCGAGTGCAATAGTGAGTTATGGCAAGGGAGCGATCATCCCCGATTTTTTAAATATGTATAGCACAAGCTTATGAATAAGTATTTATGTTGTGTAATTAGTAGTATGCTATTAGGTCGGTGGTAGAGCCACGCTGAAGCTATTACTGGTTTCAGCATGAATGGGTCGGCTCGCTAGGTGTAGTACCATCCGACCTATACAAAACCGACGTGAAGTAACAGTGCTTGCATTGTTGCGTTTCGTTCAATCAGTGAGAGCGCCGGAGGCCTACCTCCCTTACCCTCCCCCCAAACACAGGCTGGCAACGCACTTGCGACCCCCCTGGATTTGCAAGTGTCTAGGGACGGTGATGATCAGTTAACATCAGGTGACTCACCTGTTTGTCTGCTTCCTATGATATAAAAAAAAGAATAACACCTAAAAGCCACTGCATGACAGACTAAGGTGCCGCCAAAAACTCTCGATTTACGATTTAACTCTTTATCTCATCGCTGTAACGTTATTTTAATGCTTACTTCTTTGCTCACACATGTACCTGAATTTGAACTGGGCAAAATTAATTCAAGTTGAGAATATAAAAAAAAAACAATCTCGAACTTATCGAAACGCAACACAATTAATCGAATAATTAAGTGGAATATTGAGATTGTTCGCGATATCGATTCGGTATATCTGGCCGTATCTCATTCAACTAATCATAACGGGTATCTAATTTGGTGGTAATTAAAATAGAATGTACCTTATTAGTAATGATATTATATATCGGAATATAATAATGGATTTTTGAATTATATAAACGCGGTGTAGCGTTAACACAACTCTGTTATAAATATCGTCATAGAAACGATGAAAAAAAATACATTAATATTTAAAAAAAAGGATTGTATGGTTTTATGAAACCACGGTAAAAGTGAAACGTTTTTTTCACACTATAGACATTTAAGTATTAATAATAGTCTATACACTACACGGTCAGCTGCTGCGAACTATAGGCGCCGCCATATTGGCCCTGGCTGCTCTGACGAGCGCCTTTCACTTTATCCCTACTCCGCGGCCGACCATCACGCGACATGCAACACACAGGCGAAAAAGTTTGAGACGATGTAATAAAAGTTTCACTTTAAAACGTTTTTAAAAACAAGCTTTTATTGAAATGCGCTAAAAAGTTCCCAACACTTCTGCTACTTAACGTTTGTTTCCCCACTGCACATGTTTAAAATTATATTTAGTTACTACCTGTGCCCGCGACTTCGTCCACGTGGAACCTGATTTACAGAACAGTAACTAATAAAGTCATGCATTAAGTCTAAACGAATGAAGTCTAATTACTATCTACTTTTCTCTCCTACTTAAGTCGCGTCCTTATTAAAATTACAATAACTTTTGATAGACCGAACCGATTTTAATGAAACAAAGACTACATGTTACTCGAAGATATGCTTTAGAATTCTCTTGAAGAAGTTATATAATGAACACTGCATTTTAGCAGTGATGCGTGTTCACACAAACAGACTGATATTTTTAAAATTGATTGAATTTTATTTTATTACTCATTCCTACACATCAGCATTTTTTTTTTATCTAAAAAGCACAAATTCCGTAGGTTTACATTCTTATTATATGTATAGACATAGATTTGACGTAGTTCTACTAATGTAACCATATACTCTTATATATTGTACAATTCTTTGGTTCCAATAAAGAAAAAAAAACAAAGAATTCGAGCACTACACCGCCAATACCTATAATAAAAATGAGACATTATTTCCATCTTAAAACTCGGACGATGCAAATACGGTAGCATGATAATAAATCTCTTCCAGTCGACGCCCCCGCATAAGGACCGGTTTGAAGTATTCACGCTATATCCTAGGTCATCTCAACACGGAGTGGTTTTAAGGAAACGCAAATCTAGAAAACATATAATAGGAATGTAAATCTAACGTGCCTGTACTTTTAGACTTTTGTGCAAAAAAATTGTTGCAGGTGTCTAGAAATAAGTAATAAAATACACTTCAATCATTGTTAGAAGTGTCTCTCTGTTTATCTGTCTGTTTGTTTGAACACGTATCACTGCTAAAATACTGCGTTCACAATAAAACCAAGGAAATCATAAAGCATATTCTCGAGTAAAATTTAATTTTTGTTTAATTAAAATCGATTCGATCTATCAGAAGTTATTGTAATTATAATGACGACGCAACTTATGTACGAGAGAAAAGTAGATAGTGATTAGACTTAATACATTCAGATGACTTTATTAGTCACTGTTTTGTACATCAGGTTCCACGCGTACGAAGTCGCGGGCACAGCTAGTCCAACATAAATATGATATGGTAAACTTCTTACTCCTATCAGCTATATCAATGATACTGTATCCCGCGCTATAGAACCTCGATATGCAGTTTCAAAATCCGTTGCGTTGTTTAGAAGAACTAAACCCATACAAAAACAAAATGTAACAACAACAAAAACTTAGAAAAATTTGGATTAAACATTTCCGAACCGTTATTCTTCCCTAAAATCAGTAGCTAAATCATATTAGTTTTACTAAAACAAACATTTGGATAAAAAGAATATATTCTTGTCGATTACAAAATAACCGGATCCGCAGTTACAAGGAGACACTAAATAAATTTCGATCGTTTTACATAGAATATATTGTCGGGGCTTCCTTCCCGTCCAATAAAAGTAGTACCAATCTTATGTTAAGTTATTATGGACAGGTTAGATCTTTAATACTGGTTTTAGAGTTTTTACTGGTGTTATTGAAAATCTCTTCTAACAAGATCCGTAATACGTATTATCTCTAAAACATTAATATTTTATGATTTTAGTGTATGAAATATATTAACAGAAAAAAAGACATTTTGCTATTATATCCTTTGAATGTGATTTTAATGCTGTTAATATTCCTATAATTAAATAGCCCTTTCAATTGCCCAATTATGTATTATTCTTCTATAAAAAATACAGGTCACTCCAATATTGAAGATGACTCACCAAGGCGTGGGAAAAAATAACGTACGAATTGACATATCACCACTTCGACTGTGATGAACAAACAAGGGTTCTATCAACAAAACGATTCAAATTTTTTTTATATTTCTGAAATTATGACAAATTTCCAGAAGTTTCTACCTTGATTTTTATGAGAGATGAGATAAGCAGGTCACGGCATTATCAAAAATATTTGCATTCGGGACAGCGAAGCGAATACGGAGAGACACAGTCAAAGAGTCGAAGCAGTCATAAGGACTGCCGGCAAAAGTGAAAACTCAAAACAATGAAATAAATGTGTTCCCTTTTGAATTTTCATAATAATTATAGTGTGAATGACAATATTTAAATTTCAGAATGTGTTTATTGAAATTATTAACATTAGTGTGGTTTTCATATCTATCGGCACTCGGAGCAATAATTATATAATTTTTTTTTTTTTTTTTTTTTTTTTTCAATGAAACGTATGGTGAGCTGCAAAATCTCAATATTATATGTACACAGGCCTCTATACTACGCGTCGTTAGCTGATGCAAGCCACGCAAGCACAATACTGCTGATCATACTTATGTAGCATATCATGCCGCGAAATTATAGATTTATCTCCTGTCAAAAATATCACTCAATGTGCCTTAAGAAATTTTCACTCCAAAAAGATCTCTACAAGCAGATTGCGACTACAGAGCATTATACGGTACAAGAGCGACCATAATGTGATAGTGAGTGATAGGGAGTCGAACCTATAACACTCAGGGGTGAGGATTGTTTAAACTACAGCGCCATCCGCGTAGTCAAATAACTGTTCAAATGGAAAAAAATCAACAACTTTATCAGTTTATTAAATCCTATAAAATGTTTAACTTACCTATCCACTAGGGTCTAACGTTCAATCGATCCACGGTACAGTATCGTATCTCGCAGGAAGCCGAGCAGGCCGTAATAAGTCCAACAAATAAAATAATTCCCGGATAAAATATACACGCTAATGTGACTAATATTATAATATCTTACGTCCAGGACATCTACTAGTATCGCCCGGGAGATTTAGGAGCGGTCCAGGACGGTATTGATCGAGAGTGAACAATGAAGATTTATAACTTAATTTTTGAAAAATATTGGCTTCTTTGAACATTATACTTGGTGTTGGTGAAAAAGCTATCGTTATTTCATGGTAACTACGTATTGTATCTGGATTATGTTGTAAATTTTATTACCATAATTCAAATTGTGTTGTTATTACTTATGGCATATAACTCTTCCAGTGGCGTTAAGTTACCTGTGTTAAATTTTATTATTACTATTTATCTCCTATGGGAAAGCGTAATTAATGTATGGCATACCTTGCTCGGGTTAATTAATCATTACATAGTATAAAACAAAATCCCCTACCGCGTCTGTCTGTCTGTTTGTTCGCGATAAACTCAAAAACTACTAAACGGATTTTCATGTGGTTTTCACCAGTGGATAAAGTGATTCATGAGGAAGATTTTGGTATATAATTTGTCAAAGATTTTTTTATAGTCAGGACGGGACAACGTCTGCCGGGCCCGCTAGTTATATAATAAAAAAAAGATATCCAGGGGAATTTACATACAAGAGTACCTTTTTTGGTTTGTTGTCGTAGTCTGGTGAAGCTGTTAAGACCTTGCTAGGTCAATAGCGTAGTCAGTTTGAAAAAAAAATGGTTTGTTGTCCTTTTGTTCTTTGTTATAAAAAGTGTAATATATAAATCGTAAAACTTAATGTGATTATAGTGCAGATGATAAGGTAAAACAATAAATAATAAACACCATAAAACAAAAAAAAAACTCTATGTCCACGATTTTAAATTTGATACATTAGGTAATCATACCTTTATAGTGAATAGTACAAGCATCATATTGACTAAGAAGTAATAATGAATCATGTAGAAAAATTTTATCCAGTGCAGCACCGGGGGTTTATTTTTAATAAAAAAAACTGAACGATAGGTAAGTAAATTATTTTTCAATTTAAACAAAATCATTGATAGACCTGGTCAAAGAGTTAAAATTAAAAATACTGTATTAAAAGACCCTAAGACGGTACTTATGAAGATTTGGAACGGGGTGTCGGTTTAGAAGTCAATCATCAAAGAAAATCAGTAAGAACCTCGGTTGGGTTTTTGGGTTTCATTATCTTGTGCTGATATACAGAGAGGCATTAATTTCTTTATATTTAATATCGTTCATGTAATGATCCACCCTATGTATTTATTTAGTCTACCAACAGAATCTTCTTTTTCTTGAACTAACTACGCTATTGACCTAGCAATGTCTTAACAGCTTCGACGGACTACCCAACAGAATCAACATCAATACATCGTTGTTTGAATAATGTATCAACGTTTTTACTTGGTATGCCCATATTTACAGACAAAAACGGCATACATTATTAGTGTATATCCAATATAAATGAAATAGTTAAGTAGTTACTAACTAAAATATCAAGAAAACTAATTATAAACGAAAGTGTAAAATATTGATAAATTTTATAAAGAGGCAGTGGGGAAACAGTTAAGAACATCTCCCTCATCTGTTTCTCAGTCGATTTTCTTTATTATTTTTGTATTTTGTTACTATTGGCGAGCTTTAGTGTTATCAATAAAAACAATCATTGTTTAAATGCTAAGAGCATATATGCTTACCTAACACAAGTGTAATATTTTAATCACGTATTGTTGCATGCCGCGGTCCTCGTGCACGCGCAGCAGCCGACTCGGGCTCGTAAAGCGCGGACCACACGCGGGCGGAGGTGTGAAGGCAGCGGCCGCGCCTGCACCCCGGGGGCCAGCGCATAACTCACGGCCAGCGGGGCGCCGGTCATTCATGCCTACCTGCACGATTCGGGTGCCGCGGCCATCTCGAACGTCGATATCTTCAACTAGACATACTGTCTGCATCATCAGGTTTCATCGTTAAAGGGAATTTTTATGCTCACGGGATAAACCATTGGTACATATTTTTTCTTGATTTTTTTGCGTTTGAGTCATTTCAGAACAACAAGAATGCATGCGGCACATTGTATTCTATTCGTGGTTCACTGCACTTTCGTGGAATATCAAATTTTTAATAACGAGAAGGACAGTTGCACGGTGGAGCGCGTATTTTTGAGGTTACAGTCTTTTAAACAAAACCTCGCGTAAAGTGACTATATTGCCGAAATCCTGATAAAAAAGATGAAGAATGAACAATACACTAAACTCTTTCACTTATTTTCAAGTACAGTTGCCACAATTAATTTATTTACCATATGATACCAAAGTACGAAACTCGAAAGCTTCTACGTAAGAAGGTTTTTAACGTACCTACTTAAATTGTTCCAAATTTTTGAGGCAGAAAAATAGTACTTTGCGTTTTTTGATTAATATACTAGACATAAAAGTCTTGTTAAAATCCTACCGTAAAGGATGAGTCTTCTAAATTTCATTATTATTGAGGTGCTTTTGCCAAAGAGGTTGCAAATATTGTAGATTAATAAAAAATGTTAGGGATCGTGGAGTATGGGGAATAGATGTAGATACCATATAAAGGAAACCTTTGGACTCGTCAATGGTGTGAAAAAAGAAACGGTTTCTTATATATTTTTATTGATAACACTAAACCCGTTAGTAGTTACTAAATAAAAAAAAGGAAATCGTTACAAACAGAGGTGCAAAAGATAATTGATTGTTTTTTTGAAGTGAAACTTGCGGGGCTTTGAACTTTGAAATTCTGATCGGCAACATTTTTGTGTAACGTAAAATGGTGGGGGTAAGCACTGTGACGGGTAGAGTGTCGAAAACACTGGTTCTCGTCCGATCACCGAAATTAAGCAACGTCGGGAGCGGTCAGTACATCGTTGAGTGACCGTTTGGGAACACCTCGTGACGTTTGCTTTTTGTTGTTTTTGAATTACGTTTCCCGGTAATACAAAATTTTCACTTCTAACATGTGTCTTTGTGACAAACCCTTTTTTTGTGCACCTATTGATACGTGAATATCCATTAATCTACTGATAATTGAGGTACACAGATATAATAAAACCTTTATTGATCTTGAATAATTATAATCAACATCGAATACACTTGGACAAACAAATTTAATGTAATAGTAATGAAAAAAATAAAAAGTAGGTTTCCGATCTAATAATATATCTTTAATACGACCGAGCGCGTGGCATCCTATAATTTGCTTCTTATAAATTAGACATAACCCGTTATTTTAGTATAGGTAGCGGTCGTGGCGTGACTCGTTATTGTAATTTGATTTCATTCGGTCCGACTGTACGCCATTTGGCCGCTAACAGGGCTCTGCTCATCGGTTAAATCGTTATATAATTGAGTTAAAAAAAATACAAACTTTAACCGTAAATTAACATGCGTTAAGCGGGTTTGACGTGAGCTTCGTGCAATTGGATATTGCTAATAATGATAATTCGTCGCTTCTGGTTTCGGCTTTTCAAGTTTTTCGAACGTTCACATCGCAAAGTTTTGAAGATAACGTAATATTTTTTTCTGAACTAGCTTTTACCCGCAGTTTCGCTTGCGTTAATGTACATTTTACTTATCCTATAGGAATAGTACTTTATGCTGGTTGAAATATATCCATTGTCTTTTTATATAGTGCTAACAACGTATGATGTACAATGAATGAATTTTATGGTGATCCGTTGAGTATAGTCTGACCGCAACCGCTGTACCGGGTCTTAGGTATGCGCGGGTAGGTGGGGAGTGGGAAGACAAGAGCATGGACTCATATGAGATTCGTAGTGTCAGACAGATCTTACGATATCAAAAGCACAATTTTATGAAGCTGTATATTTAAGAGTATCATTACATCCATTCCATTTTCTTGTCGAATATGATTTTTAGATAAGTACAAATAAATAACTAATATCAATGAAATTAATCTTTAATTATAGGAAATATAAAATCTTTGTAGGCATTTGTTACTTACAATAGAAAAAGTAACTGACAATTCAATTTTCGGCCACTATGAAAATGACAGTCTTTATATCTTGAGATAACGCACGATCCATCTTTAGATATTTTATTTAATGTGCGTCGGATACAGACAGTCTGTTCGCTCCTCCCCTCTCGCCGCTCGCGTACCTATGGCGCAGTACAGCGGTTGCGGTCAAACTATAGTTAATACATAAAAATGTAACCAACAAACAAACTCACATTCACATTTATAATATTAGTAAGGATTATACGATCAGTATACAAATGAAGTGATGATTTGATATTATTGCATTTACTGTGTTTATTTATCTATATATTGACGGATGCCCGCGACTTTGTCTGCCTTTGTATATTTATAAATGTAACTCTAACGATATATGCAACTCACGACGAGATAACTCTGAGATGGTAGAACGTCTGCCGGAACTGCTAGTAGCTATATAAACTATGTACAGTGCACGTAAATATGTTTACGTTTGTTTTTATTTTTGTCCATCGATTACGCGCAAACGACTTCACGGATTCTAAATATGACATAGAACTACGATTTTATATAGTTTTAACAACTGGTAGATATATGAATATGTACAAACATCACAAGTTGTAAAATAAGTCACTTAAAGTTCTCACTGCAAAACATTAAGTTTTACACATATACCTTGCTGAGATATTGTTCATTTTATTCTCCAAAGTACTCGAGTGTTACAGCAATAACTCTTGATCGTTAAATCGTGAACAGTTTTTTCAAATATTTCGACTTCAGCTTAAATCATAAGCTTGCTTCCTATATGGAGCAGGAAGCGGACAATTATCCACTTTCCACAACGAGGTGTTATTGTGAATTCGTGGATGTTTTTTGGTTTAACCGAGCATTTTTGTAATTTATCAATAACGATTAAATGGAGCGAGTCGTTCGCTAATTGCTTGGAGTAAGTTGAATGATGTGGTCGAATATACTTAAATTTAGATTAGAAGAATAAAATTAACGATATAAGAATATTGTATCGGTCAGAATGTTGTTCGCACGTAAGCACGCTCAGTTGAATGAGCATTCAATAATGTAAGCTGTTTGTGCTCATTTGCCTGCGGAAGGAATGTTACCCTATATGTTTCTATTGCACAGCATTAATGCTCGTCCAATTGTATTGCTCACTCAAGAGTGTGGTTAATATTATACGTTTCATTTTATTTACTTAGGAACATGTAATATGTTACAGTTTAGTTTGGCCCGTTGTGAGTTTGATTAGTTTTAAACTCCAGTAATTGTCTAACATCAGGTAGATTGCAGATTTAGTTTCTTAGCCCATACTATAAAATGTACGTTAAAAATCTGTGACGTCAGAGTTTGCTAGCATAACTGGAAGCGTTATTAGAGAGAGACGAACTTCTTAGCCTTCCATGGATTCACCGTGTGGGTGCCGGGTCCATCGTGTGGCAGAGGGAGAAACTCAGAGCAGTTCCCAGGACTTGCGACCCAGGTGTAGGTTTAAGGATGCCCCCTTTGAGATGCGCATCAACGCTCACCTTTACTGCTCGAGTTTCCCGCCCTGCCTAGCCAAATTTGGTAGGAACCTGCTAGTGCAGTCTTTGATACTCGTTCTAAAATAGAACTTACTGCAGTTCTCGACAGGCCAAGGTCCTTCAGAAGGTTGTAGAGAGATTTTGCTGGTATACCTCTCACTCTTACTTCTACCGCGTATAACTTAACCACATAGCCATAAATTTAGTTTACGAATTACTAATATCGACAAATTACGGATTTAGATAGGTGCAATTAAAAGTCAACGTTGTGAATGGAAATTTTATTTGAATGAGGAATGTCTTTTTTTTTATTTGGTCCATCAATTAGACGTCACACAAAAATAATTTCATAAAAGTTAACATAACCAATTCAAACGAACTACGGGAACAAACCTGTAGGAATTGCCGATTGATTTTCAACTTGACTGAGGTACCTTGGCAGAGGAGTACTAAAAAATTCACAGGATGTGTCGTATAGACACACAATGGAAGTGAAACTTTTGTATTACAGAGAAACATTCTAATTAAAAACATACCAAAAAAAATCAACGTCACGTGGTGATCCCAGGTTGTCATCCATCCAAGTACTGATCGCACCCGATGTTACTTAACTTCGGTGATTGAACCAAACTGGTGTTTTCAACACTCTGCCCGACATAGTGTTTACTCCCACATTTCGTTACAGCCCTCCCATACAAAGTTTCACTTCAAAAATCTGTTATACAGTAGAACCTCGATAAAGTATAAACTTCTAAAGTTTAAAAAATAATCTGCTCCATTCTCCTCAGAGTCCAAAACCTCTAATTACTTAAAATACGCACCCTCTATAACTTAAACTAATAATTTCAGTATTAGCTCTCAGTTACTTAAAGAAACGTTTCGACGAACTCTATAACATAAACTATCAGCTAATGAGTCATTTCGAATGAATGTGCAAAACAAAAATTTTCTCAAAATTTGTCTCTCAATGTAGCAACATAAAAGACAACGTGTTTTCCTCTCTATTTATCATGGAAAAAAAAAACGATTTAGAATCCGTGAACTGTGGAAAACAAAAAAAACATACACTTTTTCAGTAGGCTAAACTTTAAATACAGTTTTATTTTTATGTAACTTGTGTATGTTTTTTATTTGACCACTTCTTCTGGCGCATTCGGGTAAAATTAGGAACTGTATATTAACTCATCAATTAGAGAGATTAGAGAGTGCTCTAACCCTTGTAAAATTGAAAACTCTATAACTTACATTACTTTGTGTTTCCCTTGGTTTTTAGCTTCACGAGGTTCTACTGTACTAGGATTTCCTTCTTTAACGGCTTAACTCTTTGCAGGATTCACATACGACGGTACAGCGGCTGAGTCATGAATAAAAAAAAATGTACTTGTTTGTTGAATATTTCTATATGTCATGTTGTTTCTGATTTTACACTCATAGCATTACTATAAATGGCATCGTATGTAGCGTGTAGCGCGTTGGTGTGAGAGGTTACAAAACGGAACGTTTAATTTTATTGTTCCGACCGTGAGTTATAATTATATAAACAATAGCATTTGATTATGATGTCAAAATATCGAGCGTGTCGGAGACGTTGCGCGTAGGATGGTCATATTATGACGTATATGTATTTAATTCACAATCTAAATATATAAAAATCCAGAGTTCTGATGTTTGGCCACGATGAAATCCGAAACTACTCAACCGATCTTTATGAAAGTTGGCATTTATGTATAATTTGGTCCAACTTGAGAGATAGGATAATTTATATTTCGATTACTGGCCTCATCATTTTTTTATTACAAATTAAATTGTTGTCAATGTTGATTATTGTTACTAATTGTAAGTTTCATCAACCTCGAACAGATGGCGCTTTAAATTAGTTTGTTGACAAAAAACTGTAGAACCGCCTGTTATACATATCTCATAGATGGCGCCATAATTTAATTTTCAATTTATTTTTAATAATAACTGAGCCACAGCAACGCTTGGCCGGGTCAACTAGTAATATTAAAAATTTATAAGTAACTGCCTGTTTGTCAGTTACTTTTTCAACATGGATTGCTGATCTCTAAGGGGGTGTCGTTATTTTTGAAGTGAAAGCTTTTTTTGATGCGTTGAGCGATTTCTTGGTAGGAGAAAAACTTAGCGAGCGACATGCTAGTGAAGCGATGCCGCTATGCTCGTGACGTATTGTGCTTACGTTATACCAGCGACGTGTAGTATAGCGGCCTGCGTACACGTAATATTGATACTTTGAATTGAGCTTGTGCATCCATCATATTTTTGATTAATTTATAAGCTGTGTAAAAATGTATATAATTATAGCTCGGAGTGCCAATAGATGTGAAAACCAGACTAATCACGAACATTTAATTAGATTGTAATTGATTTAGAAATTCAAAAAAGAACACAGTTATTCCATTATTTTGAGTTTTCACTTCTGTCGGCAGTTCTTATGACTTCGTCGGTTATTTTTTTGTTTAGCTACTGAGGAGGTTTAATATTATCAATAAAATATATTTTGCAAACAGTTCTTTTTTTCCTTACCATCGACGAGTCGAATACTTCATTACATAGTATAAAACAAAGTCCCCTACCGCGTCTGTCTGTCTGTCTGTTCGCGATAAACTCAAAAACTACTGAACGGATCTTTATGCGGTTTTCACCAGTGGATAAAGTGATTTACGAGGAACGTTTTCGTATATAATTTGTCCAGGATTTTTTTTATAATCAGGGCGGGACAACGTCTGCCGTGCTCGCTAGTCATTTATAAATCTCTATTAGTCATACTTCCCGATTCTTACGTTTACCAATTTACAATATTAGTACATTAAAAAAAAAAATCTTCAGTAATATTGAGATCTAGACAAAATTTTTAAAACTATGGTATTTTTAAACACAATCTCAAAATACATGTAATAATTCGGACAGTCCCAACCTACCAATTTGTATGTAAACATCATATCTTCGTTGTATCGAAATACCACATTTTTATTATAAATTAACATGTTTATATAGACACTCATTTGGTAGGCCGCATCTTCGTCAGTTTTTCTTTTGCATTCCACGTCCGTCGATCTGAAATTGATCTTATTATTTAACAAATACGGTCTATATTTGTGTGAATTAATGTAAGGCTCAGCTTAGGCCCAGGCAGTCTGGATGTCAAAGTTATGACGTGTTAGATTGATTATCGGATGGATGTTAAAATACGTTTTATGACATTTTACGACGAGCTTTCGTTGTAAAACCGTCGTAACAGATCCGTTCGTGGTCACGTTGCTCACTCTCGTCCAGTAATATCTTACAATTTTAAGATAACATACTTCATTAATAGATAAAATTGGATTCGAAAACTTTCGAGGATAATTTGATTTACTGTCGATTTATTGTGTACAATTTTTGGTTACATTTTATTAACAACTGTCTGTGCCCGCGACTCCGTCCGCGTGGAGTCTAATATAAAAAAAAATAGCGACTAATAAAATCATCTAAATGTATTAAGTCCATTTACTTATCTAATTTTCTCTCGTATTTAGGTCGCGTCGTTATTAAAATTACAATAACTTTTGATAGAGTGAACTGATTTTAATGAAACCAAGATTAAATGTTACTCGAGGATATACTTTGAGGTTTTATCGTGAACGCAGCACTTTAGCAGTGATGCGTGTTCATACAAACTGACAGACAGACAGACAGACATTTCTAAAAATGATTGAAATGTATTCCATTACTTATTCCAAGACACATGCAACAATTTTTTTTCCATGTTTGACAAACAATTAACCCTGAGATAAGAAGTTCAATATGTTGGCGTCATTTCGATATAACAATAACAGCCGATCAATAGTAAAAGCTGGTGATTCGAGCCTCATGTTTGAGATGTAAACGAATTTCCCTTTAAAATCGTTTACGGCCTTTGCAAAAAAGCATAAGATAAGTCTATCTTTCTGTTTGTCTCCTTTGAATCGATCGCAATGAAGCTTTGGATAAAGATAGCTTGAGATATGGTGAAGGACATATTTACTAATATAATATTTAAATGAGTATGTAAATTTGTTTGCTATGCTTTCACATGTGAAAAGTTGCGGGGTGGTAGGGTGTCTGTACCCGACTGGATCGCGACCACCGTACACCAGGTGGAACACCCGTCATAGTGACACGTTTGGGTGTGTCGCGTTCCGGAATCAGCCGGTGTATATCCAGCAACCGGGGGGGGCTGTCTCTGACTGGGTCGCTTTCAAGCCGGCATGACAGCGGCGACCGGCGATAGATAGTATGTTTTTCGGTGGTCGCCATTGTATTTGGATTGTACTGTGCTTACCATCAGGCACAGTACAGTCACTTTGCCGAGCTACAATAAAAAAAAAAAAAGAAATACTTAAACGATTATCTTGAAATTTTGTATACATATTACCGGGGATAAGGAAAAGGATAAAGAATACATTTCGTGCAGCAAAAAAGTAAAAAAGGTATACGACAAACCTGCAAAAACACGAGCGAAGGTATAAAAGACAAAGTGCTAGGTAAAAACTATCTCTGCCTAAATTGTTCAGCTCGATCAATTGTTTTTTTTTTGGCAACCAATCCTGTAGATATTCCTACTATTGTCGAGTAGCTAATAATATTAAAAGTGTCTTGTGATAATTTCAAATTTCTACCAAGATTGTGGCCCCTTTGTTAGAACTTTCCGGGGAGTTTTTGTGGCATCTCAGAATTCATGCTCCGTATTATTTTCCGTCCACTTTACTTATGCACAATAATCATACTATATTACGTAAAAGGCCACCAATATTACAAGATATGGAGTCAAATAATAGAAGATTATGAATAAAATATAAAATCCATTACATGACAGACTGAGATCCCGCTAAAAGCTCTTCGGGCGAATTTATGCATTTTCTATGCGTTCTATATTATATTCCTTATTAAGTTTATGATTGTTTATAGGTAATTAAATTTAATACGGTGAGCACTTGTAACAAAAAGGTGCAGTGTACCACACATCCGGAACAATAGGTTCAACGTACCGCTTGACCGTCGAACCTTGACGTCACAACATTGTCACAGTTTTATAACGTGACCCTTCTTTATTGACCTATAATTATTTGCTTATATTTGCTTGTCTTGTAGACTAATTATTTATACTAATTCACGCAATCACCCCTCTCTTCGTCCGCCTTAAAATACAATATTAATAACAATAAGTTGTATAGCATAAATACTTTTTTCATGAAAAAAAAAACAGAGTGCGTCGAAAAAACAGATGATAGAAGTGAAACTTTTATATTATAGGGAACAGCAGGCTACCACTATCAGCTCCCGCGTTAGATGGATGTGGTTAATTTGTAATAAAAAATATTGCGGTCATTTATCGAAATATAAATCATCCTATCTCTCAAGTTGGACTAAATTATACACAAATGCCAACTTTCATGAAGATCGGTTAAGTAGTTAGTAGTTTCATCGTGGTCAGACATCATGACACTGGGTCTTTATATATTTAGATATTAGATGTACTCGCAGCTCCGCACGCGTTTTTTAAATTGTATTAAAGAATTATAAAATTGTGAGACCATGTACAACTATAGAAATGCTCTTTAAAACAATTGTAAGTACGACACGCACGCCACTTACAGTAACATGTAACGTATACATTAGATATATAAATACTAACAGTGTACTAAATGAGGTGTATCATCAGCGACATATTTGGAACCTTAACCTAACATATAACTACCTCAGTGCTCACTTACACTGTATAATTAACTAATGAAAAAATGACTTGAAGTTATATAATGGTATAATATGCCCATATTGTCAATAAGTAATACGTTTATGATCTATATCTTATTAGAAAGACCTCTTCTATCTTCAAAATTACTATTAATAATAATAATGTTGAATTGTAAACAATGAATGAACTGACGTCTTGCATAAATATAAATCAACATATAAAACTTTATATTAGACAGCAGTTTTTAATATTTGACAGGCGAAGCCACGGTTAACAGCTGGTCTAAATTAAAATAGAATAAATTATTTGTTATGGCGTCTTCTATCTGCCGATGAATATTCCGTGTAAATCGGTCGAACCATTTTGCAGATAGCATTGCAGACGAAGCCTCGGTTAATAGCTAGTCTAATTTAGAGTAGTCTAAGTAACCCGCTGTAATTTCTGCTATCTGCCAGTGAAATTCCTGTCAAAATCGGTCCAGCCGTTTCGGAGATTATCCGGAACAAACAGACAGACACACAGACCGACAAAAATTTTAAAAATTGCATTTTTTTATCAGTAGTGTGTATTGATTGATTGATTGTAAAAAAAATTGAGTATACATTCATACCCAATCAATTTTTTTTTATTTTGATATTACATACTGACACTTCATTTTTATTATATGTATAGATAGACAAACTCCAAGGTAAATGATACAGGCAGGTTGTCGAACATTTAAATCGGAAACGGAAACTGCTCCCACGCGGTCGATTCAGGGGAAACGCGACGTTCCAGCGCGTGCGCACGTCAACGTGCCCATCTGCATTATGATTACATTTCCGTTTTAACACTGATTTATTATATAGATAACGGTAAATAGGCAAATATAGTATATTTATTTAACATTCAATTTTCAAATACTGTATAAGAAATGTTATTTTTTTAATACTATATAGGGTTTAGCTTTTGACCACGATCTCGTTTGATGTTAAATGACTGTTCTCGCCTCTGGGCCGGAGCACCTCAATGTCACCTACTTTCTCTTGACCGATCCAAGTCGAGCGGCTCGAATCATCGGCGACAAGGTGCTCTCCTTAAGGCTCGACACTTTAGCGCTTCGTAGGGACGTTGCGTTGCTTTGCGTCCTGTACAAGATTTACCACGGAGCTGTTCGAACTGATACCTGCTGCAGAGTTCCGCTATAGAACGACTTGTCACGGACTGAAATACCATCAGGGTCATCTCGATGGTTGGAAGTCGTCCACCGTGCGGTTCTCACGTTCGTTTTTTCCGCGTACGTTTGTTCTCTGAAATGAACTCCTAGCGGCAGCGTTTCCGGACCATTACAATTTACCATCATTCAAGAAACAAGCCTACTCGTTTCTCAAGGGCCAGCAACGCATCTGTGATTCTCCTCGTGTCGCAGGCGTTCATGGGCGTCGGTGATCACTTAACATTAGATGACCCGCATGTTCCTTTTGTCGCCACTAGCATTAAAAAAAAAGTAGTCTAAGATGGTAAACGAGATTAATCTACATTAACGCAAGTCAAGTCGAGGGCAAAACCTAGTATGATAATAATTGTGAACAAATTTTGATTTAATATCGCACAAAAATGTTTCAATATTTTATGATAAAAATAAAAGTAAAATCGAGATTCATAATGAGTCGTGTAATTCGAATCGCCACATCATCTGTGAGACGTCATCGCTGTGAGACGCGTGTTCTAGCCGCAGCGACCACAACGTTACAGGTTTGTACTAAACTACTTAGAAAGTAATTAAATTATATTCAGAGATGGAAATTAGATTATGGCGGTTGATGACAAAATTTTTTTTTTTTTAATTTTAACACGCAAAGAAAGTTGTTTAGTATACTGAACATTTTGCTGCAGAAACCCATGCATTACAAACCCATGTCAACAATCAATTCCCAAATTGGGCTAATTCTATTTCTGTTGTGTGTATAATTGTCAGGACAAGGCTTCTATGAAAAAACAATGAGAAAAATCATACCAAAATGTGACAAGTTTTGGTTAAAATATCTTCATATAACAAGTGAGTGTGTGAGCGAGACAATAGCGAGATCTACACAAATAATAACAGAGATGACTGATTGATGTTCAGTTGTTATTATGTCTAATTACATGAGTCGATTATTTTAGAAACAAGACAGGACACTTTTCATCAGTTTTCACTTATTTGTTCAAAATTGTCGTGTAGCGCAGCGAGAGGAGCTATATAAATAATATAAAAAAGTTAAACCGTATTAAAAAAAAATAACAATAATAAGTAAAATATATATAAAGTTGCCATTTAAGGTTTTATTCTATCTTTGACAGTTTAGCCGCAAAATATAAAATAATATATATAAAAAAATGCAAAACTATTAAAAATTCAAATTTCGAAAAGTCAGTAGAAACTTAAATAATAGGTCTTTACCTATGAAATTGCCGTTCTGCAGTACTGGTCATTTCAAATCAAAATAATTTTTGTTTGGCTAAGAATTCTAATTTCAAATTAATTTTATTTTAAAAATATGGAATTCTTTTTCCAAAAGCAGTCATTTGTTTATTGATTAGTGTTACATTTTCATCGCAATGCAATCTTTTTTGTCATCATGGATACGTTAAAAATTCGAGTAATTATGGAATATGAGTACCGTCGTGGCAGCAACGCGGCACAAGCGGCACGCAACATCAACGACGTTTACGGAGCTAACACTACAAACCAACGCACCACCTGTTATTCGTTTGCTCGCTTCCGTTCTGGGAATTTCGACCTGAAAAATGAACCTCGCGGTCGTCCGAAGACTTTGGTCCACAATGACGAATTAAAAGCGATTGTGGAAGCTGATGATACACAATCTATGGCTGAATTAGCAGCAGCTTTCGACGTTAGCGTCAAAACAATATTGGTCTATTTGCGTCAAATTGGCAAGGTAAAAAAGCTTGACAAATGGGTGCCCCACGAACTCAATGATCGCCAGCGCGGAGTACGCGTCGAGACGTGCCTTGCACTGCTCAACAGACACACAAATGAAGGAATTTTGAACCGCATTGTTACCTGTGATGAAAAATGGATTCTGTTTGATAACCGCAAGTGCTCAGCAAGTTGGTTGGATCCTGGTTCAGCACCTAAACAATGCCCTAAACGAAAACTTACCCCTAGAAAAGTGATGGTCACTGTTTGGTGGTCTAGCGCCGGTGTAATTCATCACAGCTTCTTACCAAACGGGGTGAGCATTACTGCAGATGTGTACTGTGAAGAACTGAACACAATGATGGAGAAGCTGGCACATCTCCAACCAGCATTGGTCAATCGCTCGTCTCCGCTGCTCCTGCACGACAACGCGCGACCTCACACTGCATAGCAGACGGTCTCCAAGTTGCAAGAACTGGGGTTGGAAGTTCTCCGTCATCCGCCCTACTCACTAGACCTTGCGCCTACAGACTACTACTTTTTCCAGAATTTGGATAACTCCTTGGCGGGAAAAAAATTCAATACCCGAGAGGCAGTACAAAATGCCTTTGAAAAATTTGTTGCCTCCCGTCCAGCTGATTTCTTTAAGAAGGGCATCAATAAACTGCCACTGCGTTGGCAAAGATGCATTGATTGCATGGGTGATTACTTCGATTAATACAAATAAAAAATACATGAAAAAAATTCGTTAAATTTTTTTCATACAAAACGGCAATTTCATAGGTAAAAACCTAATATTAACGATAGAAATATCACTCAAAGAAATATTTTGTCGAAAATGTATCGCTTAATGAGTGAGGTCTATCCATTCATTTTAACAAAATAGCATTTCTTCACAGTTTGCAGGTGACAATAAAATTTAAAAAAACCTAAAGTTCCTTGGAGGACTTCTTAAAATTGAAATTAAGAGCTGTCCTTTGGGCATAATTTTTGGTTTGGATATATCCTATAATATTTTGGGGTGAGAGCAAGAAAAAAAACATCGATTTTTTTTGGCACACCCTAATATATCTTAATATATATATTTCTTGTGTGCGTGTGTATGTGACTGAACTCCTCCTAAACGACTGGACCGATTTTGATGAAATTTTGTGTGCGTGTTCGAGTGGATCCGAGAATGGTTTAGATTCACAATTGGACCCGGTAGGTGGCGCTGCGGTCGACTTTTAGGATTTTTTTGTTTTCAAGGCAGGACAACGTCCGCCCGGTCCGCTAGTCTTTATATATAAATTTCTTCTGTACGTGTGTATGTCACTGAACTCCTCCTAAACGGCTGGACCGATTTTAATGAAATTTTGTGTGTGTGTTCCAGTAGATCCGAGAATGGTTTAGATTCACAATTGGACCAGGTAGGTGGCGCTGCGGTTGACTTTTAGGATTTTTTTTTATTATCAAGGCAGAACAACGTCCACCGGGTCCGCTAGTATATTATATTTGAAGCGATAATGGCTTCGTTGATAGCTTGTAGGGACACCGCGTCAATGGACATAGGTTCGAATCCTAGCAACTGACTCGAAGCTTTCGGTAATGGAAAACATTGTAATGAAGCCATAGTGGTGGTAGACCTTTTTCTAAGTCCATCTGGCTAGCTTTTACCCTCACGTTGAAAATCTGTCGTCAAGCGCCTGTTGGTGTACTCCGGCAGTGGTATTTAAGAGCCAGTCTCTCTTTTACGTTTAGGTCTGAGGCCACAACGTTATTTAATATCAGATGAGTTTGCGGTCAAAACGTTAAAAACTTATAAAGTATTTATTTTTGTTTAGTTGTGTTGTAATATAATAAAAATTCTGATTTAAGCTGTCCTTTAGTAGGTACAATATACGTACAAAAACGGCTAACGACAAAGTTCGCATCCTTTTTGGTTTTGTTTCACACTAATATATTGCTCTTCGTGAGTTATTGTGTTTCGTCTCGACAAAGATCTTTCATAACTGGATGATACTAAACGCTAAATACCTATAAAATATAAAAAAGATATTAAACCGTTTCAAAGTTTCAATCCAGGACCTAAATTACCGAAACACCTTCGAAAAAAGGTCACGTATCTTCAAAGCGGTGTCAGTTTTGATTAATCAGGCAGTTCGAATGGTTTGATTTATGGAGTGACTCCGCCGTTTGACGTGCAGGTTGCCTGATTTTACTGCCGTCAGGTTTGCCACTATCATGTTCGATCAAGTCTCTAGCTCCTTAATACTTAATCGAGGTAGGAATTATTGTTTTTTGCTGTCGCTATTATGTCCGTATTTAATTGTATTAGTCGCCGTCCAGTGGCTGAAATTGGAGAATAATTCATGTGAAGTTTCAATATTATTGAGTTTTTTTTTGGTAAAGCGTGTATGTTATTGTATATTGTAGACGTAAAGTATAACGGATAGAGACATATAAATAAAAGATTCGATTCGTCAAAAGTATTAAAAAAACCTGTTCTCGGATTTTCTTTTTATTGATTAAGCTCGTTAATAGCTACTACACAAAAAAAAACTAATAGGTCAAAGGTCTTCCCGAGAGGGTATTGATATAAACATCACGCCATCCCATGATGTATTGGCGATTTCAAACACCTAGAAACTGGGAGTTCTATGTTAGAATATACAATACCTATTTAGACTAAACAATATGTGTAACATCTTTCCTCTTGGTTGCTGGATATTTTTTGTGGGAGTGATTTTGGAAAAGGGACGGAGATGTGTTACAGGAAATCGGGGAAGCGCGGTAGCGAAAAGAATCAGTTATGCACTCATCTACAGTGTTTTGTATAAAATAAGAGGCTATATTTATATGTGTACCTGTATAAATACTCATTTTTACTATTAAGCGTCTGACAAAGTGCATCATTCTTAAAAAAAAAAAACTCGACTTAGTAATATGGAATTATTTGAATAAATATTTGACTGCGGATCTTTTTCATATTTTTAGATTAATTCCTGTCGTAGAAATATAATATTTTTCATTGTGATTAAAAAAGTTTCCTGGACTTTAAAGATATAACTATTCGATAAAAAAATATTTCCAGTCATTGTTTCCGATTCCCGATTCATTATTTTCAGGATTTAAGTTACTATTGTGTATTTATCAGTACTAGAATTAATCTTGGGCGAGCAAGCGTGCGCCTTAATATAGAATTACATACATTTTCATGCTTAGAATATATTCGACCAATAATATGACGAATAAATTGACTTTACATATATTTCATATATTATATATATTTTTTCACATATATATATATCATATATACATATATTTCATAGTAGGATAACATGTCAGATGTTATACATATACGACTACTGTAAGGCTTGCTCGTTTTTTTCAATAAACGCATTTTTTATGATCTCTATTTTATTTCATTATTTATGCAACTATTATGGGTTCATTAAAATATCAAAAAAGAAAACAAAGTTATCTATAAAAAAATAAAGTATTCATGCCATTTGATAAAGATTTTGTGGCATCCGCTTCGTATAAAACGCGTTTCTCAAAGATGTTTTATTTTATTTCGCTGTACAAAATTTTCAATAATAAACGAATCGTCGTCGTTAATTTTCATGGCTATTTGTTTCGCCCCTTGAACGAACAAGCTGCCGTAACTTAACTGTGCTCCAAATAACTGAGATGAGTCATTTATCAATAAACACGACGGCCGCACGATATTTACGAACTATAAAACACTTCATTGTTTGTCTTAAAAACGAAACATAACAATAAACAAGCGGTTACTATTCATTTGTAACGAATAAAATATAGCGTAGGTTTTACTCGAGCAAATTACGTTGTTGCAAATACATATATGTTACCGCTGAAGTGAAGGAATCGGTTATTTTACAGATTATCTGGGTAACGTGCAGGATAACTAGGGTGACCATACTGAGGTGCCTAGAGCATGGAAATACGTATATTTCACATCAATATCCTATTATTGATGTGAAATATCTGTAGTGGCAGATCAGACCGACTGTTGGTGTAGTGTCGCGTCGCCACAGCATGCATCGCCACGCTATATGATTTTGAATTTTTATTTTTAGTGAACATACATATTTATTAAATAAATAGTCATCTTTTTCTTGAAAAAAAAAAACTTATTACTTTATTTTTGATTATGCCATATTTAAAATATTTCCTGTCGTAAACTATTCTGTTATTTATAATCCGGTACAAAATAATTTCCATGTATTTTCCATTGCACTAGTTGGGCAGACTGGAGTCGGAGTACCAAACTGCCTTAATCGGTGTGGTCAGCGGCCTACCGCCGGCCGTGTCGTGGATGAAGCGTACGGTTAACCGTGGAGTTTTTAGTCAGTAGGAGTCGAAACACTACCCATTCTTCCTCGAGCCTTTGGATGCACCATGTAGGATTTCACTCCACGGAAAAAATAAAAAAGTTGGATTTGCGATACAAATGAGATTGAGCCGGTGTTGGTAAATAAATGATTTTAATTCTGTCCATAACACGATGTTTATTTGCAGTATATTTGCGATATGCCATTTATTTGCGGCATCAGATTATTTGCACATTAACGAATTTCAAGCTTTAGCGGTTATGTTGATTACAACGATGATTACAAGCATAGATTTTGCTTGCGCTTTAAAGTAGTCGAGAATTTGATGCCGGAACATACGTGGTTGGATTATACCGTATACATATTTACGAAATATTGTTATAGGTAGGTATTAGACGTAGTACTTATGACGAATTTTATGTTTTGTAAATCTGGTTTGACTGATTTAAAATACTGAATAAAAAACTGAATAAAAATACTCACGGAACAGCAGTCATAACTAATTTTAAATAAAAGGATTATTTCGATTCTAATGTGATTTAATATTACATTTTAATATTATGTTACATTTACATTAAATGTAGGATCAATATATTTTATATAAAATATTTACTCAAATCTCTAAAAGTCCACGAATCTTAAATAGAATGGTAATCCTACAATCGATAAATATAAATCACACTTGGCATATATAGTGCGTTGTTGGTGAGCGATGCCGCGGCGCGTTTGAACGGCCGGTCAGGTGTGCAACGAGCGAAGCGCATTTGTCAATGTTGTTAGCGATAATTCATCTCATTGATACATAGAACTAATCACGGTAACTAATGTTACCCCCCGTCGGCACTCCTTAGTTTTGTACTGACGGTCCGTTAGGGCTTACACTGCAAGTATATTAACTGCGAAGTATATCCACACTAAAATGGATTTCCTCAGTACTGGTTCTGTGAAGCGGCTGTGATGCTTCAAGCTAAGAAGACATTTAAAGGGTCTTGTTGTGTAATGAGTGTAATTAGCTCTATGTCTGAGTGTTAAACATCAATATGTATGTACTAGTTATTACACGCTTACTAATACGCCTATATTTTATTTAACTAACAAATGAACTAAGTAAAAATAGCTATGTGGTTAAGTTATACGCGGTAGAAGTAGGAGCGAGAGGTATACCAGCAAAATCTCTCTACAACCTTCTGAAGGACCTTGGCCTGTCGAGAACTGCAGTAAGTTCTATTTTAGAACGAGTACCAAAGGCTGCACTAACAGGTTCCTACCAAATTTGGCTAGGCAGGGCGGGAAACTCGAGCAGTGAAGGTGAGCGTTGATGCGCATCTCAAAGGGGGCCTCCTTAAACCTACACCTGGGTCGCAAGTCCTGGGAACTGCTCTGAGTTTCTCCCTCTGCCACACGATGGACCCGGCACCCGCACGGTGAATCCATGGAAGGCTAAGAAGTTCGTCTCATAGAGAAAAGTCGATGTATTCTAATGATATCAAAAATGGAATTTTCGGATGCTAATATTACTGGCTAAATAAATCCTATGAGATACATAGCAAAAGCGTGCGAATGTGCGGGCATGGTTGATCAGTTTTTCAGTTTTGAAGCGATGCCGCGATCAAGTCTTAGTTGATAACGTGTTCGGACACCGTGTCCATGGATGTATTTTCGAATTCTCGCAACTGAGTCGAAGGTTTTAGGTTTCGGTGAAGGAAAACGTAACGAAACCAAAGGATGAGGGTAGGCCTTTTTCTAAGTCCGCCTAGTTACCTACCAAGTTGAGAATCTATCACCAAGCACCTGTTGCTGTATTTCGGCAGTTGCACTTGAGAGCCAGTCCACTCTAGGTTTAGCGTGTTTACCACCTTAGATCACAACACCATCTAAAATTAGATGAGACATAATCTCAAAACGCTAAAAACTTATAAAGTGTTTATTTTTGTTTAGTTAATTACATAAACCATTTATATAGAAGGAAATTTTAGAAAATTAGAATAGTATAAATTCCAATTTTGTTGTCCATCTTTAGTAGGTACCACAGTATAAGTATGTATAAAACTTGTTAACGACAAAGCGCGCATCCTTTTCGACTTTGTTTAACAGTAATTTCTCAATCCTTAAATTAAATTAAATTAAAAGTTTTCTCAATCCTAGGTAATGCACCTGATTGGACTATTTTAATGGATACGTATGACAAGCACTATAAAATCCCAGAGGATGTTGGTGTTTGACGAAACACTGGATGACGATCCAGACCGGACATATTCCTCTTCTCTAGACACATAAAACATATAATACTAGTAGAGCTTACTGTACCGTGGGAAACCAACATTCCTAAAGACCACACAATCAAATTAAATAAATATTACGAACTAACAAATGAACTAAGTAAAAATGGCTATGTGGTTAAGTTATACGCGGTAGAAGTAGGAGCGAGAGGTATACCAGCAAAATCTCTCTACAACCTTCTGAAGGACCTTGGCCTGTCGAGAACTGCAGTAAGTTCTATTTTAGAACGAGTATCAAAGGCTGCACTAACAGGTTTCTATCAAATTTGGCTAGACAGGGCGGGAAACTCGAGCAGTGAAGGTGAGCGTTGATGCGCATCTCAAAGGGGGCCTCCTTAAACCTACACCTGGATCGCAAGTCCTGGGAACTGCTCTGAGTTTCTCCCTCTGCCACACGATGGACCCGGCACCCGCACGGTGAATCCATGGAAGGCTAAGAAGTTCGTCTCTCTCACTAATATATAAAGCTGAAGAGTTTGTTTGTTTGGTTGAACGCTATGATCTCAGGAACTACCAGTCCGATTTGAGAAAATCTTTCGGTTTTAGATAGTTCATTTATCGAGGAAGGCTTTAGGCTATATATCATCACGCTAAGACCAATAGGAGCGAAGCTCCAATGAAGAATGTTTAAAAATCGGGCACTTTTTTTCCTTTTGAGAGATGTCGTTAACGTCAGTATTATATACGTTGCCATGGTAACGTGGTAAGTTTCTATCGCAAACATTTTCAAAGTTTATTTTGTTTTCCTATGCAAAAAGTTTATTGTACTTTTATTTCCAATTTTTTATTTGTTTTCTATTACGTATTACAAAAATAAAGTGTGGTTTCAAAATTGGGCACATTTTCGTTTTGATTGCTTCGTGTTAGCGTTAGTATTATATACGTTGCCATGGTAACGTGGTAAGTTTCTATCGCAAACGTTTTCAAATATTATTTTGTGTTCCTATTCAAAAAGTTTATTCTATGTTAGTTTTGTTTCCAATTTTTTATTTGCATTCTATTACGTATTATAAAAATAAAGTGTGTGTATGTAAAAATAAATAATAACTTTTTGGTGAATGTATATAACTACAAATAACAAAAAAAAAAGGTTTTGATATTCGGCCGATATTTTTATGTTATTATATTTTGTGTGTTTGTTTGTTTGTTTGTTAGTTCCGGGTAATCTCCAAAACGACTGGACTCCACATTGCTATTTCTAAAATGGTTGGACTGATTATGACAGGATATTCACTGGTAGATAGCAGACCTTATAAAAAGTAATTTTGGTTTTTTATTCGCCTTCGGCCGAAATGCTTGAACTGATTTTCACGGGACTTTCACTGGCAGATAACTAGCTAATGAACTATTTTATTTTAAGCTAGCGGGCTCGGCAGACGTTGTCCCGCCCTGATAATAAAAAGAAAACCTTGACAAATTATACTTAAACCTTTCCCATGAACCGTTCTACCTATTGGTGAAAACGGCATGAAAATCCGTGCTGTAGTTTTTGACTTCATCGCGAATAGACAAACAGACAGACTAAGAAATATAGATCAGAATTAATTAATGTATCATTTTATTAAATATCGTAGAAGATATGACAGATTAAAAATGACGGACGACAAAAAAGAAGTTTGTGTTACGAAATTCGTTAAGCTTTTATAACTCTGATAAGCTGTAAGGGGCTGTCCATTAATTATGTGAAACATTTTGAGGGTTCAAGACAAATCTAACTAAATCTCACGTGGGAGAGAGGGGGTTTCGGAATATGAAATATAATTTTAAATTAAAATAATCCTCAAAACGCCTTACATAATTAATGAACAATCTCAAAGTGCCAGAAAATGGATTTAATACCTTAGGATATCATAAATAAGTATATCATAAATATACTGTAACGATACTAATCCGAGGCGTTTCTACTATGATCATGTTTGATTGACTTTCTTTTTCGAACTCACTGACTCTATTGGCCTGACGAATAACGGGCCTTCGCTACTTCACTGGACCACTAAGACTAGCGCTTGGCAACAACCTCAAGGGTGGCAAACTGACCGAACCTTTGCTTGAGCTGTTGCCTTGGATGCAACAACGCAAATCTACCTAAGCTACACTAGCTAATCTATGCTTATAATAATTAGTGAGGCACACATGTGTAATAGTGTGCCTCACTAATTCAAATACATATGTATTTTGTATCTGTTAACTAGGCGAAACTGAACTAACCAAGTTTATTTGTACGTCTGCAAGAATACTTGCCCGATACGAAATACACATACCTACGAGTTATTGATATACGTGCTTAGTACACATATATATTTCACTAACTCATATATTTATGAATATGTATGTAGCTTACCTTAGGTTAGCTCAGTTAGTTACCGCGCAGCACACTCTGTCTGACTGTGCTGCGTGGGAGGATCGGCGCCGCACTCTGAACGCGGCGGTAGGACAGGATCTCTCGCTACCGAGCGTGGTGAAAGCCATGCTTGGCAGCGAGGATGTGTGGAACATTGTGGCCTCCTTCTGCGAGGGGGTCGTCTCGCAAAAGGAGGTGGCGGAGAGGATCTGTGAGGAGGATCTTCTAAATGACCCTCTGCGCCAACGGAGGACTAGCAGGAGGAGACGGCAGTTTGTCCGCGTCCTGCCACCGTAACCGGACTAGTGAAGATGAGCCGGGAAGCCCATCTTCTCATTGCACAGGTCCGGCAGAGGGAGGAGATAGTCAGTGTGTACACCGTACACCGTAGTCGGTTTTGCCGCTGGGCCAACCGCTGGGGCGAAACGATGAAGTCTATATAGATCTCGTCTCGCCCCAACTATAGCGGCAGACGTACACCGTGAGGTTTTAATCTGTGCGAGTCGGACATAACCCACCGTCTCCCCCGAGGGTGGCTCAACCCCATAAGGGATTTCCCCACGTAAAAAAAATTAGACTCGCGTTTTTCGTAACTTAGGCAACAGCCCAAGCAGATGTGTGCCGTGCACCGTTGAGCTAATTGTCAAAATAAATTCGGCTGTGTGCTTTAAGCGCTCGCCAAAGTAGTCCGGTGATGCTGTTAAGGTCTTGCAAGACCAATAGCGTGGTCATTTCGAAAAAAAAAAACACCTGCAAGATTGATATTCAAGATGGACAAATAATTCGAGGACAACTTTCCTTACAGTATTGGTAAACAAAAGTTTATGTGCGCGCGCGCACTCGCCTGGTCCCCACGGACAGACGTATAGCAAAAAGTACACCATAAACATAACGTTTATGACGGCAAATAAAGCTCGCCATCTTCCCCGTAGTCGAGTAGTGAATTATTGCTTTATTGCCTCAGAAATATTTCACAAACAGAAAATATTTTATGATTCTCAAGTTAAGAGCGGTCGTATATCATTTTAAGCCATAGATAATAAAATTGGTGAGTCGACGTAAGCGAAACAAAGGTTCAGGAACAACGAGCTTACGTACTGACCTATGGTACTGGCTTCAATATTCGCCCTATACTTTCATTAGATCTACGCATTTTCTGTAATTTTTTAAGTGAATATTTATTTAACTGGGTTGAGCAATTTTTGGTAAGGAAGGGTAAGGGTATGTATCCTAGCTATTACTGTGAACAGTTTTCAATCTGCCAGTCAAAACCTGATCAAAATTGGTGCTGCCATTTCATAGATTGAGCCGAACACATAAGCTACACTTTAATCTGTTATGTTAAGATTAGATATTTTTATGTGTCCTATAGGAATAAACCGCATAACATCAAAATAATCTCATTTATTTAGATGCCGTTAGCTTTTTTTTGTTTCCAGATGAGTTATGTTCCTCGTTAAGGCATGGTATAATTATCTATATCTATGACTATAGATGTCGTGAAGCGAAGGTAGTTTAATGGTAGCACATTTGAACACCACATCCTTCGACGTAGCTTCGAATCCTTAAAACGAGTGTGAGATTTCGATGAAGGAAAGTATTGTAGTGAAAGTATGTAATAATAGTAGGGTGCTTAACTCGCTTGGCTGGCTATCACCCACAAGTATTTTATCGCTAAACACCTGTACATTTGTAACTTGAGAGCGAGTTTTTCTAAAGCATAACGTAATCCTTAAGTTTAATGACCATGTAGGTCATTAAATGTCCTCAAGGTTGTGGATTATCATTTACAAATTGCTATAAAAGAGCAAAGTATGGCCGTCATAAAGGTAATAACCTCAGTTAAAAGCTGATCTAAAATAATTAAGTAAGTAAAATAATAACAATAGTTGCTCACAGTTACGAAGTTTTTTCATTTATTTATTTTCGAACTGACTACGCTATTGGCCTAGCAACGCCTTAATAGCTTCACCGCACTACAAACGATGCTTTTTGATATAGGTAAGTAATAAAATAAACGAATGCAGTAAAAAGGTGCGGATCAAGAGTCTGCAGAAAAAATAGTGTCGTCATGGTAGTAAAGCTTCTTCTAATAGTCGCTTGACTAATTATCCTTAAGACAACACCTGTGTCTACTATACTGAAGTCACTGACGGTACAGTTAGTAGGATTTTGGGTTGTGTTCATCCATCGGGTCGTGGACGCTTAGGTACGGGACATTGTGGATTATAATTTTAAAATGTCTATAAAATATGATAAAGTAGCCACCATAAATGCAAACATCTCAATAAAAAATCCGATGTACAATAATTACGTAAAATAATAAAAAGGTACCGATCAAGGGTTTGCAGACATAAATAAAAAAAATATCTATAAGTCTGTTCGTATACGTACACTAGAGAGCCACTTCTTTCTAGTAGTCTTAATGTACAGTCATCTTGGGCCACATCGTCACTTATCATCACGTGACATTGTAGTCAAAGATTAAAATAGACATTAAAAAATAACATGTTAGACATTAAAGCACGAATAAATAAATATGGTAAATAAATTAATATATGTAAATTAAAATCAATTGCCGAATGTATGTAACCATGTCTATCACTTTAGAACGGGTGTACCCACTTCGCTAATTCTTTTGTTTGTTGTCTTTGTAATAAAGGGAAAGGTTTGTATAAAAGATAATGTTTGAAAAATGTAAGGAAAAGTGAGAGTAGGCTTATAAAAGTGAGTGGGCTTTTTTTTGGCTGGATTTTGGAATGTCATGTAGTGGTTTTTATATCATTACATAGTATAAAACAAAGTCCCCTACCGCGTTTGTCTGTCTGTCTGTTCGCGATAAACTCAAAAACTACTGAACGGATTTTCATGCGGTTTTCATCAGTGGATAAAGTGATTAATGAGGAACGTTTTGGTATATAATTTGTCAAGGTTTTTTTTTTAAACAGGGCGGAACAATGTCTGCCGGGCCCGCTAGTTTTATTCATAATCTTGAGTTGGCTCTATATTTTGTAATATTGGTGGTGTTTTATGTAATATTGTTTCGTTATTCTGCACAATTGGAGTGGATGAGAAATAATACGACGGAGCATGTATTCTGAGTTGTCACAAAAACGCCTTGGAAAGTGGTAACACTACAGCCACCATCTTGTTAGTTCGTTGAAATGATCGCAAGAAACTTAAAACATCATTACTTACTTGACAATGTCAGTAACAATCTAGTTCTAGAGGATTTGTTGCCTAAAGTAAAACTAAAAAAAAGTGAGTGAGTGAGCGACAAAGAAGACAGTATGGAGATCTTAAACAATGTAGACAAATTTTCAAGTGTTTAGACGCCATTTTATGTCATTACGTAGTTTTACTGTAAAGGAAAGCTTTGGTTTCATTTTCTTAGTTAATATACTCGTACGAAGGCAGGGCTGCCAGCTGGTTAGAACTAGAAAAGAAAACCTTTTGTTTCATATAAAAACTTATAAAACTGAGATATGGTCTGCTATTAATTGCTCCCTTGTTATAAACGGAAAATTGTATTTATATGATTCGACTTCATCGATTGATAATGATGCTATAATGACCTCGTTCTTTGATCTTCTTGTTGCTCATTTTTATAACATTTACTGTTTTTGTATTCTATAAGTTCAATGCTTGACCGCAGTCGCACGTAATGTTAAGCCATTATATGGATGACGCTGGTAACATACTTCTAAAAGAGCTGACTTTCAAGTACAGGTTTTAGTACATATTTGCTTATATAATACATTATAATTCTCCCTTTGATGTTCTTCAGCAATTTTACGAAGACCACACTCAAACCAGATATTAAGTAATGTACTAGAAGACGTTAATTCGTGAGGCCTAAAAATAGCATTGATTCTCATGTACTCGATGACAAATTTTCGACACGAAGGTGGTAATTAGACACGCGAAAATTTAAAAATGTCTTAACAAAATTGGAAATAGACAAACCTTTTGCAATTACTAAGATTTAAAAAATATTTCAGTAACGAATTACTTCACTGACCGTGGTTTATGGTCTATATCATAGCAATATTCTGAAATGTGGTTTAACCTTACTCCATCATGTCCCTTCCACCCGAATCACATGGACTGGTATACCTAGCCACATATGTGTAGCATTAATCTCGGGAAGTATAAAGAAACTTGTTGATTGCTATATCTGTTGTACTGCGAAGATCTACACAATGTACTTTCTATGATATTAAGAACTGGAAACCTTGCATTTTAAAATGTATGTTAACATTCTACAACGTAACACTTTTATTTTTGACTAGCTGTACACGGGTACAGCTCCGCACGCGTTTTTTTTTATTCGTATTAAAGAATTATAAAATTGTGAAACTATATACAATTATAGAAATGCTCTTTAAAAGCAATTGTAAGTACGATACGCACGCCACTTACAGTAACATGTAACGTGTACATTAGATATATAAATACTAACAGCGTGCCAAATGAGGTTTGTCATCAGCAACATATTTGGAACCTTATATAACTACCTCAGTGCTCACTTACACTGTATAAGGAACGAATGAAATAATAACTTAAAATATTATTATAAAGATTTGCATTTACATTACATTTAATATACATTGCCATTATAATCAAGATTTGGTGACTGTACGAAAAATAAACGCTTGTATTTTCCGCAAGAAATTGTATTATGGAACTCTTTATGTAATACGTTTATAATCTAAGATCTTATTAGGAAGACCTCTATATCATTAAAGTTATTAATAATTATAATGTCGAATTGTAAACAATAAGCTGAAAATTATTTCTCTAATAAAAAGAAAGAATGAGTTGAAATCTTGCTAAATTCCTTGCAGATAAAGTTGCGGGTAATAGCTAGTCTCAAATAGAATAACCTCAATTATTTTTTATAAGGTACGCTGTCTACCAGTGAAAGTCTCGTGAAGATCGGTTGAACCGTTTTGGAGATAATACTGCGGGCGAAGCTACGGTTAACAGCTAGTATAAACTAAAATTGCTTGAATTACTTTTTATAAGATCAGCTATCTGCCAGTGAAAGTCTCATGTAGATCGGTTGAACCGTTTTGGAGATAGCACTACGGGCGAAGCCATGGTTAAATCTAGTATAAATTAAAATTGCTTAAATTACTTTTTATAAGGTCAGCTATCAGCCACTCAAAGTTCCGTGGAAATCGGTTTAACCGTTTTGAAGATAGAACTGCAGATGGAGCCGCGGTTAACAGCTAGTTCAATTTTAAGTAGCCTAAGTAACCCGCTGTAATTTTTACTATCCGCCAGTCAAATTTTCCTCAAAATCGGTCCAGCCGTTTCGGAGATTACCCGGAACAAACAGACAGACAGACGGACAGGCAGACAGACAGACCGACAAAAATTTTAAAAATTGCTCTTTTGTTATCAGTAGCGTGTATACTTTTGTACCCAATCAGTAATTTTTTTTTATTTTGATATTACATACAGACACTTCATTTTTATTATATGTATAGATAGAAGATATACTTGTTTAAAAACGCTCGATGAGCATTTTTTAGGATTCTATTCGCACCAACGTTGCACAAATTTCTTTGGAAATTGGGAAATGCTTTGTTTTTGGACTGCACCGTATTTTCTATCTGATATTCTTCAGCTCTTTTATCGATCTAGTATAAGATAATATCTATGGTTTTAAATTATAATTATTTTCTATTTGATAATGGTTTAGGATTGAATAAATAATAGGTATGCTTGTTTTTTATTGTTGTTGTTCTTTGGTTGTTATTATTCTGTTTTATAAAAATATTTCCGAATTCATTGTAGATACTTTATTTGCAGTGTTACCATAAAATTTGATGATGTTTTTTTTCCTCCAAAAAGACATCCACCATTCCTCTCATTGAGTGCGTCTGAAACATAAAATTGTTATAGTAAATGCTCAGAGGTATCGTTAAATGAGTGAAGTCTGTAATTGGAAGGCATTAAAATAACCCGTAGTCGTTATAGCCCGATGTTAAATGTTTTAACTTGGACATTAGTCCTTTGTATTTACACACGTGTTACAATGTTGACTATGAGTGTAGTGTTTTGTTTCGAGAGACCTGTGCCGTCGCATCGCAAGCTACATTGTGATCAACTGCGGCATTTGATTTGATACGTATTGGCATATTTATTTGTAAATATTGTTGTTTTAATGTTATTTATCACACGTTATATTACTATTGCTTTGTACAAAGTAAGATGTATCTAGAAAAATGTTTTAACAAGACTGTTAAATTTATTTAGGGCAGAGGCTATGTAGAACGATTCATAATTGAGTCTGCAAGAAACTCGACCGGCGATATAATTAAGTATTTTTCATTCTGATTAATCATAATTCAGATTCAGACAATAATACAGCTTCTATATATGTATTTTATGAAGAAGTGTGCAAATTTACTTTAATCTATGGTTGAAATCATTCTCAATTTTTACGAAATTATTAGAATTCTATGCAACTAGCGAAGAAGTCAGCAAAATTATGTTTCATTCTTGTCTATTTTTGATGTGAAACATCTATAGGCGCGGGTAAACCTGATTTTGGCTTGGTGCGACGCGTGGCGACACAAAACACGAACTTTGCACTATTAACGGAATAAGCAAAACCATTTACAACTCTATCTGTATAAACATAAGATTAAAATTGTTTTGTCGGCCACTCATTATACTAGTGTCACGCAGCACGCGTGGACGACCGTGTGCCCTTTGATAAATGCCGCCAAATACACCGCGCCTGCGTCTAGTTGAATTTTTGTCATTATTTTATGGAACAAATTTGTAATGCTTTATCTTTTCATTAAGCTCTAGCTGATTCCTGTCGTAATCTATTCTTGCTAAATGCCTTAAGCACTCGCCTTCGTAGTTCGGTGAAGCTGTTAAGACCTTGATAGGTCAATAGCGTAGTCAGTTTGAAAAAAAGGTAATCTGTTCTTTTAGGCATATAACTTATACAAAACAATTTCGATGTTTCACATCTGCCAGGCGTCCCGTGACGGCTCAATTTTTCTATGTCTGTTAAAGTTGATAGCATCACGAACATCAATATAATCAATATTCAGTTGAGAACAATTCAGTTTTCAGAATATACAACCCAATCGACTTATTTTATAACCTCTGTTTAATGTCTGTTATAGGCTACAGTTTTAATTGGAGAAGCAGACAAAGGATCGCTTTTTTCATACAAAAAGCGACACAGAACAGCAACTGTACAGCGATATCTGGTACACGACAACTGAACAAATGAAATAATTATACAAACTTAAAAATATTCCAAAAACATGTGCAGGACGTCGCCGCCGGGCCGCGCGTCGCTGAGCCAATTCGGCTCAACGTAGGATCCTGGTATAGCAGAAAAAAGCGTCCATTCTCGGAAACAAGTACACGGAATTTACAACAATGTTTGCACTTTCAAATCCCCGTCACGTGTTCTCGGAAGGACGCACGAAGGTGACTTGAGATTACGTGAAAAAATCGGTGCATCAATTTGCCATACGAGAACTCATTACGCTTGTGATGAACATTTGCAATGATAAATTGCATTTACTTCCTTTGGCTTATCATCATTAATAACAGTTGATTATTTTATTTAAGTTTAATGATGATTTTGTTGTATAAAAACTGTAAAAAAATTGCCATCGTTATCTAAATTATAATGATTTTGTGTAGATGAAAACAATTTGATAAAGTGTTTACGCGTAAATCATATAACATGGAGGTAGGTATTAGGGTGCTTTTTTTAAACGACTATTTAATTTTTTATTGATTCCGAAGCGAAATTTTGTTGGGAATATATAAAGAAAATTGGCCGAAAATTCTTCCATTTCCCATATAAAATTCAAGTAAACTTCGGTCTTTTTAAAAATTCAAGTATTGATAAAAATAAGGAGAGGTAAATTGAAATTATAAAAAAGGTAGATAACGATTAATCCATATCATTAAAAAAAATCATTTTCACGCAGACGAAAGGTAGTGTAATTTATGCTTTGTGAAATAAAAATATCATTACACCGACAAATGCGATAGGTATTCACGATACATTAATTCTGTTTGGGTGAGTCGAACTCGTAATTTTTCAGCGTTGGCCCTCGTGCAATCGGAAGTGCACCGGCGACGATGCCTTTTTGTTTCTGCAGCGGTCGCGTCTGTGATGAGTTTCGGAAGTTAGGTCGACAACAGTCGCCATTCGAATATCAACCAATATTTCACTTTTTGACTTATTAATGACGTCACAATTGTATTAATTCTTTCATGATATAAAAACATAATTTTCTACTGTAATGTGTTCCAAAATAAAGGTAAATAATTTATAAACTTCAGATCTTAAATACTATTGATTGTATGCTACTTTCAAAGTACGCCAAAATATTACATTACGATATAAGTTATAGGTACATTCGATTGCCGACGAATTATTTTTTTATTATGTACTTCAGTCCATCTAGCCGATTTTGCCAACGTCAATTGTGACAGCACTTACATATATTCATTAAAATCGGTTTATGAAATAGAATATTAATTAAACGCATTTAAATGTCTGACTAAGAAAAAGTCAGGAAAAATTTAAAAGTTGCCGTTTAGTTAACGGATTTAAAAGACACTGAAATTAATTTATGAATGTTTTACATTAATCATATGATCATAACAACATAGTTCGTTGAAGAAAAATAGATGGTGCTGTTACATTTTTAACCGTAAAATAATTCTGAAGTTCTGTATCTGTAATTTTGTAGATGGGAAGCCTATGTCATATTATCTCAATTGATATTATATAAAATTTGTCAATAATACTTTTATATTTTGTGAAAGAAATGTTTATTATAATAATAAAGTCATTTATGGTGGTAGGGCTTTATCTAAGTCCGCCTTACTAGTTATCACCCTAAAGTTGAAAATCTGTCGCCAAACCGTGTCATTTAAAAAGAAAACCTAGATTACGCGGTTTTATATACATTTTCGTACTGAGATTTTATTATTGCGTACACGATTCGCTATCTCTGCTTTGCTAAGGCTCGATTATGGCCGAGAGGGGTACATAAAGTTTTCCCGATGATATTACGGCAGCGAACGATCAGTACTAGCCTGTCTCTTCAAACAGAGCGTGTTCAAGCCCACGCCCGCGTAACCACAGATCACGGCCCCGTGGTCTGGTGGTAAATTTCGCTCCCGCACACCAGACTAGGCCCCTCTCGGCAGCGGTTTAAGCCTAGGTTCATTCCCTCAGCGTGGAGCCCTTGAGTACGTTGCTCGCGCGATACAGTGTCAGGGAAGACGCCGGCGAAAGATGGATGAAGGACCTGGCGGACGCGCGGTTCGGGCGGTATACCGTGGACGCCGTCCGCCCGGTCCTGCGGGATTGGTTTGGGAGGAAGTGGGGCTCCCTGACGTTCCGACTGGTGCAGGTACTCACCGGACACGGTTGTTTCGGGTGGTACCTGCACCGGATCGCTCGCATGGAGCCGATCGCCGCCTGTCACAAGTGTGGCGCTGATGAAGATACTGCGCAGCACACTCTGTCCGAGTGTGCTGCGTGGGGGGGACAGCGCCGCATTCTGGCGGCGGCGGTAGGAAGTGACTTGTCGCTGCCGAGTGTGGTTTCGGCCATGCTCGGCAGCGAAAAGGCGTGGCGAGCAATGGCCTCCTTCTGCGAGAAGGTCATCTCACAGAAGGAGGCGGCGGAGAGGGCCCGTGAGGCAGACCCGCTAAGTGGCCGTCTCCGCCAACGGAGGACCGGCAGGAGGAGGCGGCGCTTTGCCCAACTCCTCCTGCCACCGTAGCCGGACCTGAGGGGATGGGCCGGGGGGCTCATCTCCGCATCCCACAGGTCCGGCGGACGAGGGGAGGCAGCTGGTGTGTACCCAGTCTGCCTCTCTATAGGTAGGAGCCTGACGGTCACCTACCGCCGGGTGGACCGTTGGGGCGGCTTTACAAGGTGATTAGCAAGCTCGATCCCTTGCCGCCCCAACAATAACGGTCTGTCGGTACACCGTGGGGTTTTAGTCCGTGCGAGTCGGACATAACCCACCCTCTTCCCCGGGAGGGTGGCGTATCCATAAGGGATTTCCCCACGTTAAAAAAAACAGATAGGTCGCAAATTGCATGAATCTGGCAACAACCCAAGCCGAGGTGTGCCGTGCACCCTTGAGCTAGTTGTCGAAATAAAATAGGCTGAGTGCCTTAAGCGCGCGCCTTAGTAGTTCGGTGAAGCTGTTAAGACCTTGCTGTCTTAACGATAAACTCAAAAACTACTGAACAGATTTTCATACACCTTCACAAATAGATAAAGTGAATCAGGAGGAAGGTTTAGTATAATTTGTCATGGTTTTATTTTATTATCAGGGCGGGATAACGTCTGCCGGGCCCGCTAGTTCTATTATATATTTAACATCGAGAAAACATTAGGATAAATAAATGCAAATTTTAGATTCCTATAATAATATTTTAATTTTGTTTTGTATTAAGCTCCCTGACTATGTTACGCATAAGCCCGAACTTACACCTATATTAAGAGCGGCCAAAAAGATTGATGCGGATTGTACATAATATTTCAAAGAAATGCTAATCTATCATGAATTCATCACAAACTCTTTGAAAATGTAAAAGAAAAAAGTGAAATTTATGTTCAAATTAAAAAAAAAAAACAAATAGAAATGTATACATAAAATTTCACACTTCTTATGGACTTTATTAATCACCAGCAATTAGTTTACAAGCATGAAAGTACGATGATTACTTACCGAGAACATAAGTTGCACGCCACAAAACATCGCCCACTTTAATAGGCATAACAGTACCCATAACTCAATTAAAACAAGGGCCTGTTTTAAATTACCATCTTAATAACACGCACGGATCGACGCCGCTACCTGATTTTTGTAAACGCGATTGTAGAGTGGCTGGAAACGTTACGAGCGTACGTTATCGATAATACATATTATACATACTTTTACTAGAATTTATTTAAGTTTTGGAACAGTTTGTAGACATACGAGTATATAGATATTGTTATTACTTTCTACTTTTTAATATTTAACTAGTCTCATCTGATATTATTATACCTATATGAAGATGTGCCCCAAAATTGTGAGACGCTAAATCTAGACGAGCCTGCCTCTAAAGTGCAGTTTCTGTAATACATATATAGGTGCTTACAGACAGATTTTTAACTTGAGTGTGGTAGCTAAGCAAGGGGTATTAGAAAAAACTTACCACCATGTGACTCAATAACTACAATTCTATAAGATAATGATGCTATTTTTACTATTGTATAAGTTTTATAAAAAATAATAATGTAGATTATTGCGTGTTGTTATTTATAGTTGAAAATTACTGAGATAGTATAAATTGTTTAAAATTACAGATGCAGTTTGATGATAATTTTATGTTACTTCTTCATTATTTAACTTATAAGCCTGGAAGAAATATAATAAACAATAAGACTTATAATAAAACAGAAATAGTTTATAACTAAATTAGTATATAGTTGAATATATTAAGATATAAAATAACCTTCCCATTTATGTCTTGAAGTAGATAAGACCTTTTCGAATTGTGTAATAGTTTGACACTTCGAGAAATTAAAATTTATTATACTTTTATATTACTACTAGCTTTTTTTTTTTTTTTTTTTAACGTGGGGAAATCCCTTATGGATATCCACCCTCCCGGGGGAGAGAGTGGGTTATGTCCGACTCGCACGGACTAAAACCCCACGGTGTACCGACAGACCGTTGTGTGGGGGCGGCAAGGGATCGTTCACGCTAATCAACCTTGTAGAGCCGCCCCCACGGCCGCCGGTGACCGCCCGCTGTGAATTGGTACACGGCGGCGAGAACTCCTGCCTCCAGCTCCCAGGGCAGGGAGCCGGCGAGCACAAAGGCCGCC